>JANHFR010002038.1:0-12260 GCA_032468015.1 Mimophis mahfalensis | reverse complement strand
CAGGTTGAAGTCCATGAGTCATAGAAGAGCCAAGGTTCCCTGCCCCTGCTCTAGAGGGATACCATGGTTGGAAATATTGAAAGACGAAAGTGCTATCAGGTCTACTAATCCCATTCAGATCATAAAAATTATGATCCACTACTGGGATTAAAGTTACCATGTAGACAATATAGATATAAATATATACAAATATTTACCTATATACATACATCAATATAAATACATGCCTGTATGTACCATTACCTACTCAGATATACCTCAACCTATATCTGTGCATTGGTTTTTACCTTTTGAATGACCTTATCACTTACCATATTAAACTTAACTATTACTTTCATCATATTTCTTTTGCTTATTACCATTGTTTTGAAGTATAGTCCTGTTTTCAGGGTTATTAATGATTCTGTCCATTTAGTTTTGGCATCTGCAAAGGTGATAAGCATTACTGTGTCTTTTTATCTTAATCTTTGCCAAAAAATAATGAAGAGGGCCCCAAAATGAATTATGTTGCACCCAACTTCCTCTTCCCAATTTGATAAAGAGCGACCAAGGAACCGTAAAACTCAGATTATGACCTAGTTGTGTAGTCATTTGTAGAGATCCAACTGTTACCTATTTTGTTAAGAAAGATATCATGGGATCTTTTCATTTCAGTTTTGTTGAAACGATGAAATAGGCCATTTAAAATGTCCCAATAATTCATGGAAGGAAATTAGCATATCAAATCCTGTAAAATATATTCCAGAAAAATCCATGCTGACTTTACCACTTTGCCACCTGTCTGGGGTTTTTTTTAAGCTCTTAAAAACTCTGTCTATGAAATGTTCTACAATATATCAGGATAATCCATTTGTGTTTTTCGGGATCTTCTTTCTTTCTCCTATCTTTTGAAGTTATCCATCCCTGTAGTTATCTGGGAACCCTGGTTTTTCCAGGGTTAATTTGTATTTCAGCTATTTTCCAAAAACTTGTTTTGTTTTTTTTTGCACCTGCGGTAGTTGTTATTGTTATTTGGTATTTCAAACTTCAGACTAATTTATAGTTGCTTACACTGATCACACTTTGTTGCAGTCACAATGCAATAGCATTCATTGCAATAGCCTTCCTCAGCTTGCTTTCCTTTATTTTGTTATTTCTAAATAAGGTAGCACTGTTTCTTGTTTTGTCATTATTTAAACAGACAGAAGTGCCAAGTAGAAAAAGGGGCTGTTACCTGTTTCTTTTGCTTAATTTTATTTTTTCTTTTAACCCCCTTAAGATATGAATGAAAACAAGTCTGATATGCTTTATTCTCCTTCTACAGGTCCAGTGGAGCGTGTCCGCCTGAGTGTCCCTTTTGTGGCCATCAGAAATAAGGAAGTGAATCTCACGGCTGTAGTTTGGCCAAATCAGTCAGGCACCCTCACTTACTTCTGGTGGTTTGGCAACAATAGCAAGGTTTGCTCCATTTTTAGAAATATATTTATTTTCTCTGGCACGATTAACTATTGATTCATCTTGATTCTGAAAAGAGGATGCCACCTGGAACTGCAATAAAGCAGTATATTTTTCTATTACTGTCAAAACAGCTTCTTTATTTTCCAAACTTTATTTCCTTTCTCCCCCATCCCTTTTATCCTATCTCATGTGGCTGTTTTCAGGAGTCCTTGCAGTGTGCAATTGTCTGTTATTGGAACATTATGTTTAGAAGCTATTATTACTACTAGAATTCAAAATTATACCCCATTGTATATAGTGAATAATTCTGGGTTTCTGCTCAGCATTTTAAAATGGCTGGTTATCAACTACACAGTGTTTCTAACAAGAGGGCTAGCTTGTGCTTAGAATTTTACAATCTGACACATATTTTAAAGCCATCAGGAATCAAATCACTTTTGGTCTTTATGAATTTAAGCTAAACAACTCTGAACTTCTCTGCCCATGCTGCCAGTTCCTGTCTTTGGACACATGTCAGAGGTCTACATAAATGCTCAATGACAGTAGCACAGTAGTTACATATACAGTAATCAGCTAGAGTATTTATGAACCCAAATTTGAAAAAAATAATGGAGTTTTTGATGATTGCTGAATCTGATACTCTTTCTAGACTATAAATGTATACTTCAGTAAGATTGCTCAACAAATCTAAGATATTGGGGGGGGGGGCGTTATTTTAAACACAAGAACATACAGTTGTTTCAAACTGTGCACTGAAGTTCTTTGGAACCCTAATAGGGGTTCTGTAATGAATACTAGACGCAAGCTCCTATAAAATATTATTTGCCACCCATTGATCTTCATCCAGTGAGATGTATATTTTAAATTCAGTTCCTTGCTTGGAAATACACTTTAGCCCAAGAATATTTCCTGAAATCTACTAAAATATGAAACAGTCTGTAGTACATGTGCAGGGAATTTATGGCAGACTAAAATGGGAAAATTTAAAGAATCATGGCAGTAATACCTAGCGATAGATACTGTTGTATCTTCTTCACAGCAAACCAACTCACTATTTTTTCTGGATCAATATTATTTGCAGTAACTGGCAACAATTCCTAGGAAATAAGAGAACTATTTCCCAGCTATACCTGTAGATATTAGGTATTACATCTATGAACAGCAAAATGTATGTTATCTAATTAAGTAAAGCCTCTTTTTAAATTATACTATAAAACATTGAAGAATGTTAATTGGTTTTCCTGTAGGAGACTAATTGTTTAGAAAGTTATAGCCATTGCAATATTTGAAAGAGCCACTCTGCCAGAATCATCTTCTAAAATATCCTTAAAAAATTCAAGCACCTGAGAGCTGAAAAGCATTTCTAGTACTATTTGTAATTCTTTAGTTTGTTTTACTGAAGCTTCAAAAATAAATGTAGGAACAAATGAGTTTGTTATTTTCTGTTTACACCTGTTTCAGTTTCTGAATTAATAATGGCCAATCATTTACACATTTATACCAGTCATGCATAACTTCAATTCAAATGCTAGGTTGGACTTCCAGAAGAAGCAGGACAGGACAAATATTTGGCCAGTCCCATTTTGTTACTTTTATCAGATCTCTAGGGACTTTTTCTATCAGAGTGTCCTTGCCTCATCCAGCTTGTTTGTTTCTTTGGAAACCATTTTATATCGTGAAAGTTATGTGTATCATACCTTGTTGTCTTTGATTTCATACCATCATTGTCTTCAGATTGCAGAAACAAATCTTGTTGAATAAATATTTTCCTCTTTTGATCTTAGGAAGGGTTTCATATATTTCATTCTTTAAACAGGTCCATTTCCACAAATTTATGGCATGCAGTTAGACATTGTCATTATAGATCAATATTCTGGTTGTCTCAAAAGTACTTTTCCCCCAAAGATATTTAGTGGCTGTTATTTTTTCAGACATTGTCATCCTATTAATTAATTTTAATTACATCAGCACCCATTTTTGTCATATGGCAGTACAAGTATATTTAATCTTCAAGTGGCAATGCTGGCTCAGAGTATGCTGTTGCTTGCTTTTTTATACTGTTTTTGGAGTCTCTTCAATGTTGGTCCTTAAAATTTGATACCTCTAAACCAATGCCATCTGAGCTTTAGCCTAAAGGCAGCCCTAAAACTTTCTGCTTTTGACACAGGAGTTTATATGGACAGTTGGTGTATAAGTTTATCAGGCAAAGAGAAACAGAAAGTCAAACCTAATGGGGTTTTTTTAGCTCCAAAGGGATATTTCTTTATCATTATCTCTTGTCTGGGAAACAAAGTTTGTATCTGCAATTTAAATTTTATCTATGTATTACCAATAAACATCAAACTACGAGTCCAAAATATCACCAAAATAGGGGACAATGTAAAGCTGGAAGAATATTTGGTTTTGCAAAATGATGATAATCATAGGATGATAGAACTAAAAACTAAATAGGGCTGTCACATAGCCAGTCTGTTTCATAATTTCCCCCTGATAAAAATCGATTTATTCACAACATGGATTAAAAACAGCTGCAGAAGAACTGCTGTTCTCCCTGGGCTTTTGTGCTTTATTGACTCTTCAGGGGTCCACTAGTTGTTATCACTCTCTGACTTCTATTTATGCACTCTCTACAAGCAAATTACTTTAGGGACTGTTGCCTGAAGCACCAGGAGCTCATGAGATCTGGAGAAGGATCTCAAAGTTCTTTATATGAACTCCTAATAATCTGCAGAAAAATACTATTAGTAAAAAGAAGGAACCCACTTTATGTAAATAGACTTGTTTAAAACAAAATGCAAAACAGCTTCTGCACGTTGTGGGAGCACATTGGAAATTCTGATTGCAGGGCTGAAGATCTTTGTCTGCACACAGATTGCAAACCAGCAATGCCATTAACCAAATACAAATCACTTTGTGAATCTTCAACTTTGTAATTTCTTTGTATTATATAAAAAAACCAAGTCATATAAATCATGTAAAATCATGTAAATCATTGGAAGAAGTGCTGGTCTATTTAGTTTGTCCATTTTTTCCAATTCAGACTGGCAAAATATTATATTTTTGCTTTACATACAAATGTTAAGGTTGCAGACAAGTAATCTCTCATTTCACCAGCCAATATTCTGTTTTGAAAGAATATGAGATGCATTTCATCAAGTTCTGCCTTTGAGGTACAGTGGTTTAGCAGTTATGACACTGGGCTTGTTGGCTGGAAAACTGGCAATACAGGTTCAAGATTCTGAGCACCATGCGACGGGGTGAGCTCCTATCCTCACCCCAGGTCCTGCCAACCTAGAAGTTGCATGCAAGTAGATAAATGAGTACAACTTCAGTGGAAAACTAATAGCACTCTGTGACATTATACTGGCTACATGACCATGGAAATCTCCTTGGACAGTGCTGGCTCAAGGGTCTTGAAACGGAGATGAGCACTAGCCTGATAGCTGGCAATGACTAGCAGAATAAAATATTCAAGAACTTTTTGACCTGCTTTTGAGAAAGGGCCCAGTTCACATATCAGAGATACAGTATCTCGTGCTGTGTGATTGATTTTATTTCTCTTTTTTCTCTTCCATTTTAATCAGTAGGATTCTTAGAAGCTTTCTGAACAATAACTCTGCTGTTTTCTCAGCGAATATTTCAGAATTGATTTTTCCTTGCCTCCTTCCTAGAGTTGAGAGACACTGACTGGCCCAAGGTCATTCAGTTGGCTTTGTGCCCAAGACAGAACTGGAACTCATGATCTGCTGGTTTGTAACTTTTGGCTCAACAACCACGCCAACATGGCTTTCCATTACAATTTACCACGTATCTCAAAAGTCTGCCTTTTCGCTTCTTGCTATCTAGCTACCCAATGGTAAACTAATAATAATCCATCATACAGCACAAAGGATCCACCCGCACTCCATGTGATGCATAACAAACTGCAGACTGAATAGCTGTAAAAGCAATCAGGACAAAAACCTGGACTAACCCTTCCTTATCTTGCCGCTTTCTAACTGAAGAAACTGCATTGCTCAACCTTCTTTGGGTTAATGTAGTTCAGCCAGTTTCTGATTCCACTAAAGCCATGAAGTAACTAATGCAAATGAGATTTTAGTCTCTATTTAGCTTCATTGAACCATCCTATATTAAGTGTATCTATTTAATTATACAGTACAATTTCAGGCAATGATTTTATTTACTCATTTATTTATTTAAATAGGGTTATTGTACTGAAGTGCTAGTCCACTATTTTAGCCATATATCAAAAGGCTAATTTGCTTGGAATAGCATCACCTCAATTTAATAAATGAATCTGGATATCTAATAGGCTTTGAACAAATGAACCTTAAACTTCTTGATTTAATTTAGAGCTAGTTTCCAGACCTCAGTGCTGGAATTAAATTGAAGGAACTACCAGAATGTTAAATTTCTATGATGAAGGTGAAATCAGCCACGATAATGGAACAACTACCAAGGAGGTAGATTATTTTAAAAGAAAACTGGATTTTTTGATAGCATGACAAATACCATTATAGCACACAAACACAGAACCAGGCAAGTTCTCTCAGGAATTCTGAGGATATAAGGAAAGAAGTGTGAGAGAAGTTTACCTTGAGGAAATAATTTCTAAATAATCACAGGCAAGGGCATCTTAACAGAAGAGTAAAAAAAAAAAGTTGATATGGCAGCTATCAAACCCTATTCCTACTTTACATGTGGTACACTGAAAAGAATAAGAGTTCAACTGCTGGGGCATCACCAACTCAATTTCCGGAGTCCTTCTCTTCCACAGACACCTCTGTCACAGTTCTATATAGTATTCATGCCTTTAATATATACACCTATATCTATAATCAAGAAGAAGTGTTGATAATGAGCAATTCTGGGGGGAAAACATGCAAGACCTGCCCCTATCAATGAACCTCCATGGTCATTCCCTAAATGGTATCACTCTGTGAGGAATCCTTCTTCAAACAGAAGTAGGAAACTTACAATATAGCAAGATTATATGGGAAGAACATGTAAAAAGATTACAATGAGCTACCATTGCAGTTGCACAAATACTCTTTGGAAATCTCACAGTTCACAGTATCCTTCAGATTGTGCTATGAAGAATAATTGGTAATCACCCTGCAATTGTACAGTCATTACTGCTGGTGAACAATTGCTGTAGTTTTTTTCCCAAGGGGAAGATCTCATATTGCCTTGACAATAGGTTTACTTCGAATGAAAAAGAAAAAGATAGAACATCTCTTTAGCTGGTTCATTCTAAAAGTTTGTATCCTGGCCAGATTAGCTTCCTACAGATGCCAATTTCTGTAGAAATGGATTCGGCTATCAATCACCACTGATTTGTTCTGTTATAAAAGCAATGTGATGCAGAAGATTGCCTAAGCTGGTTTCAGCTATCTTAAATACTGGTCTCATTCATACTGTTTCTCTCTCAAAAATACAGGTTTAATGATATACTCATATTCACATTTGTACTCATGATTTTTGCCTTACAATTCTGAAATTTTGAGGCAATAGCTAATGAAATAACTATGAATAAATTAATGAATTGTTACTAACTGTATGCCACTTTTACAGCCATTCATCACCTTGGACAGCAGCATCTCCTATATCTTTACCAGTGAAGGACTGAATACTATCACAGTGCAAGTCTCAGCTGGCAACATCCTTATCCAGGACACCAGGAACATTGCTGTACATGGTGAGTTGACAAAAGGAAATTGAAGAGGTTTGCATACCTGCTTTCCTCAAATTTAAGCTTTGAAATGTAAGACCTGGAAAAGAGGTCTAAACTATACTTTCAAGATACAATTAAAATATATTTGGTAATAACTGTTTAAGGAAAGAGATATGAGAAAGAAGGAAGGATGTAGCACTCAGATTCACTACTACATTTTTCAGAAATACTTCAAAACCAAATTATTTTAATGATTGGCTAGTATACAGTCACAGTCAAATCATAGTCATAGCCATGCATCTATCCTGATTTATTGGGGAAAAAATAGCATTTGGCTTCCTGAATATAGTACCAATCCATCTTTAAAGTTATACTGTACTAGGAATATTAGAAGCAGTGTGCAAGACAGTATGCTTGTCTTAATCATGCCATATTTTAGTTTTGTTGGAAATAAAGTCTTAAACTTCAAAATTGAATGATGATGTGAATTATTTCTTCAAGATATATGTCAGTTATTGAAGCATATTCTGTAAATCAGAAGCATGTGCAAATGGATCAAGGGAAGGTAGATGACCAAAGCAGCCACTATATGCAAGTTATGCCTCTTTTATATGTATGTTGTTACATATAAAACATTTGGTCCTGTTTGCGACTCAAAACTCGGCGAACAAAAACAGCATGGAAAGATTCCTTTCGGTGCCAATTTCCCCTTCTGCGCATGTGCAGAATTATATGTGCATGTGCAGACAGTGTCACTACAGAACATAACCAAATCGATTCATGACCACAGTTTGGGAATAGATTGCAGTCATAAACTGAGGTTCTATTGTATATTAGAAATATGAAGGAAAGTGGTAGAGTTTGTACAACAACAATGTGATACTATTTTTGTGATTTGGGCAGTAACACCACCCTCTACACATATTTCTGAATCTATTATATTTGTAGCATTATTTGAAGCACATGGGTGTTTCGTATGGAGGTGCAATCACAATATTATCAACAAAGGACACTGATTCTTTTGATGGCTTTTGGAAAAAACATTTTGAAAATTCACCATATTTAGAATATGGCAACCCCAAATTATTTGATAATGTTCAGGTCATAAATTAATTTAGGCATATATAAGGAGTTAATAGTATGGAAAAACTGCATGTAAACTTTTTTTTCATTCCAATAGAAACTCTCAATCAAATTTTCATGCTGTGCTGTTTTATGAAAGATTTGCTTTTGAAGGCTGGAATGTGTAAGCTGAACCCAAACTGTGTTTAGTATGAGTGCACATCATACATTCATATACATGAACACACACACAAATTTTACAAACGTACACACATATAAGGTATATATATGCATATACATACAGATAATTCATACTCACTCTACATTTTAAGATCATTTTTTATCAACTCGATAGCTTTTTAAGTTTCTTTGAAAAGAAAACAAGTATATAAAACATAAATGGAGGACAGTGTTATGGTACTTAATTAAAATTAAATTTAATTAAAATAAAAAAAATAAAAAATACTTATCTTAATCACAATGTTGCTGATGAATAGAGATGAGTGTTCAATGTTTCATTGTCCATTTTTCAGCTGCCTGTAATCCTCAAGTTTTATTCAATTACAAAAGAAGGCATTCTGCAGACAGTCCTTGGATATTTTTTAGATTCAGAAGTTAGGAATGATGCAGAGCGATGGAGAGACTTTTAGGAAATAGTAGTAGCACAGCATTTTCTGACACGTCTCAACAATAAAGAAAGTTCAGTGATGCAACCCAAGTAAATTATAAAGAATCTGGTGTAGGAGGTATAGAAACCAAGTACTTCTTTGCTGTGGAAGAATGCCTTTAGGAAATGGTGTATCAGTGGGAAAGCTTTGACAGCCAGTTAAAGCACCAGGCTAGAAACTAGAGGTGACTTCTACACCCACCTTAGGCATGAAGCCAGCTTGGTGATCTTGGGCTAGTCGCACATGCACATGTATATGTACATGTACATACTCAAAGGAGGTTTATACATTATGTTCCTGATATCATGTAAACAATTGGACTTGAAATGATATATGCCACTTTACAGAAAATATTCTTACGACTAACTGTAAAGTTTGGTGTAAGGGTTCTTTTCACATTTCTAATTCTGAATAAATGTGTCAATTTGTTGGCATGAAGATAGCTAAAAATACCATATTTCCCTGAAAACAAGCCCTAGCCTGCTTTTTTGGGGTGGGTCTAAAAAAAGCCCTACCTAGAGAATAAACCCAGGAGATGGCTGTGGTCCACCGACCACTTGGAGCAGTGCAGATACCTGTAAGTCCAAGTGCAGAGGAAGAGGGAGGGTAGGGGAGAGAGGTTTTTCAGACATGCTGTGGGGCTGCCTGACTCACAGGAGGCTCACCCTGCATGGGTGCCTGCCCAGTGCAGCTGCAGGAAACCTGAAAGACAGTGGGATGGAGTGAGCGGCATGTTGGGATTACCTGGCTCCCCCTGGGCATCTGCTTCTCCCTGGGTCTGCCATGTACTTTTTACCCAGAGGGAGACAAAGTTTCATCTGCTTACAAATGGGATTGTAAGCATACATTTCTCCAACCGGGTGAGGAATATTTAGTTGTCTATGGTTCGCTTGGGAAAAGAGTGTTTTGCCTGGCTGCATCACTTGGACTTTTGCTCTGGGGCCATGCAGATGCCGGAAGTGAGCCAGTGGCCATGAAGATTCCTGCTGCACATGGCTGCTGGTGTTGCTGCCACCAGACAGTTGTCGTGGTATGGATGGGTCCCTGAGGTAAGCCAGTGTGAACATTGGGTAGTACCATCACCCCCATCTCATGGCAGTGGCACTCAAAAAAATTAAGACACCCCCAAAAGACACGCCCCAGTGCTTATTTTGGAGCACAAAATAAAATAAGACCTGGTCTTATGTTCAGGGAAACATGAGTAATATACACTGCTTTATAGATTGGCACATATTTCTGTCCATGTGTACCATCCTGGATAAAAAGAAGGCCTAATATTATCAAACATTTTGACGTTGACATTTACCTTTCTTCAGCAAGACACAATTCATTTCTATATGCATTGTTACCTTTTGTTCCCACCCAATCAGCACTCAGTTTGCTTAATATAGAGCATGCCATATCTGAGCAATTTCATTTCTATTTCATGAACATTAAAATTACTCATTTAAGTACAATTAAACTGATTTGTTCCCCAGCTATTTATTAAATAGCTTTCTTTGGTTGTCCTGTTAAAATATACAATTTGGTGATAAATCTTTGAGACCTGTAGTCAGAGTTTGGTGTACTTGGAGCTCCTAGTCTTGGGTTTTGCTTCTCTGAACTAAATCATTAGTATCAGGCCAAGCCACAAAATCTCTGCTTCTAAAATCCCAGTTAGGTTAACATGAAAATATATAAACATATGAAAACATCTTCAAAAATAAAAAAAGAGATCAAAGTATTGGAGAAAAATAGAAGATAATGAGCAGAACTATCAGTAAAGATGAAGAATAAAGCAAACAAATATGCAAGAAGGTTACTAAAAGCCATAGAAACATTTTGCCCGAAGAAATGGTCCATTTATGAGACATAAAAATTGTCTACCACTTAAATGTGCCTTGCTCTAAGGATTTAGAGGATTTAATTTGGAAGTGATTTCTTCATGTCTCATGAACTGCTGTACCCTGATTTGTCTGTCACTATCTTAATCTAATTTGTTCTGCATTATGTAGTCATGGCAGCACATAAGGCTAACAAGCAGGTATCTCTTTGCTTTTGGAAAACAGATTACTAGTACTAAGGATGTGCTCAGTGGAGCACAAAGCATGTCAAATACAATAGAAGAAAACACTAGTTTATGGAACTGCTGCCCATCTTACTCTTGGTCCTGTTTAACTGCTGAACAATATTGATGAAATCAAAACAGTCTAGAATGCTAGGCAAGAGGCAAATGTCACACGAAAGATTTATACCATTTATACCATACTCTGATTAACTTCCTGCTTCTATTTTAGCTTCTTAACAAAATTATTTTTTTTAAAAAAACTTCAGTCAACTTATGTCTCTCATTTAAATTTTAGATTTGTTTTCCTTTTCCTCTCTTTTTCAATTGAATCCTCCTGGGATATAGGGTGCCATCCTATGTTCAAGGTATCCCAAAGATTTTGTTTCCATACCAGTG
Source organism: Mimophis mahfalensis (assembly GCA_032468015.1). NCBI lineage: Eukaryota > Metazoa > Chordata > Lepidosauria > Squamata > Mimophis > Mimophis mahfalensis. The sequence goes on along the minus strand of JANHFR010002038.1, from coordinate 976 downwards.
CCTCACAAAACAGTCTGAAACCATCTTACATTGTATTCACTTATGCTGTTATTACAATGCAGAAAACCCACAAGAATGATCATGATCTAGTCTCTGCTCATTTGCCAATGGAATTGTTTGAAGAAAGCAAACAATATCATCTGAGCATTATAGATAACTATGCAAGGGAATGTCAGCTAAATTTGTGCTTAACAAATTGTAAGCCGCCCTGAGTCTCCGGAGAAGGGTGGCATATAAATGGGATTAAAAAAAAACAAACCAACTTAATACTATCTTAGTTTTCCTGATCTCTTTCCTCTATGGATTAAACATCCTATAAGTTTTGAAAATGAGATGGTAGCCTTCTGACAAATTAGACAAGTAGTACTCTCACAACAGTGGTCTCTGGTGGAGAAAACAAAAGATGGCAGAGAAAATAAAAAGCAGCATTCCAGATACAAAGAAAAGAGATTGGATTGCATAGTACAAGATGGAACTGATGTCAGAGAAGGAGGGCCAGATGGAAGTGGAGCACCAAATGAGAAGCTTAGAATGAGTGAAGTGCAAGCAAGCAGGATGAAAAGTTCTACCTAATCAGCAAAGGACACTATGAAATGGGGAGTGGGACAAGGGGAAAAGGCTGGAAGGAAGCCCAGACTGTGGACACTGAGAGCCTCGAAAAGGCAATGAGATGATGATTAAGGCAAATATATAATTAAGATCAAATAGGGCTTGTTTGTAGCCCAAGAAATATAATAGCAAAGGTTTACAGAAGATATATATAAAAAATAGGATTAGAATTTAATAGAAACTAGATAATTACATTTTGTATTTTTAAAGGTGTACTTGTAACCATTGCAATGGTATTATTGATAGAGATTATTAATTAATTGATAGTAATCATTCTTATTAATTAACCTGTAAGGTAAAGGTAAAGGTTCCCCTCGCACATATGTGCTAGTCGTTCTCGACTCTAGGGGGCAGTGCTCATCTCTGT
>JANHFR010002036.1:193408-204254 GCA_032468015.1 Mimophis mahfalensis | reverse complement strand
AGAAAGAAAGAAAGAAAGAAAGAAAGAAAGAAAGAAAGAAAGAAAGAAAGAAAGAAAGAAAGAAAGAAAGATACAATTTTTATTTTCTGAGATGTCAAATATGTCCCTTTTTTTTACCCAAAGCTTATGCTTAGGAGAATCCATAACACATAACTCACTTCTGGGTATCACTCACACACACACACACACACACACACACATCTCCTATTTAGGAAGAGTTATCTTCCAAAATGCTGCCTTTGCAAGTCCAACAAGTATTAAAAAAATATGCACAGTATGGTTCTTGCCTTGCATAGGTGATGGGCAGGGATATTTTGCCAAATGGCAGGAGTGGGTTGGTGGGAGATCGTAAGGGTGGTTTCTGGGATGTCACTTATATATGTGGTACAACAGAAGCTGACTTCTTTTTTTTTTTCCTTCTACCTTCCTTTCCCGCCTTTTCCTAATGACACCCAGTACCCATCAGGTTTGCTGCAAGGCTGCCACTTCTATGGGATAAGAACTGTATCGTGCTACAACTCTAGCTTAGAGGGTCCCAGTGGAAAAATCCACTTTAAGTCTGCTAATACAATTCATATGAACAGCACTTGACATTTACTTTATTTATTTATTTGTTTGTTTGTTTGTTTGTTTACATTTGTATCCCACCCTTCTCCCGAAGGACTCAGGGCCTTCTACATGACTTAGAAGGCATTAGGCAGATCACCAGATTATCGCACTTGCATTGAATGCAATGAAATTGACCACAAAGTGTTTATATTCTTTATTGATACAATGAAAGTACTCTCACATGTTTGAAAAGATAATATTTGCTTTAATATATATTTTTAGATTATAGTTGGATCCCAGGTGAGCTGTGAAGATCATGAAGTATAAATTTGAAATTTCATTATTATTTCATTTTGTCTGACTTACTCATTCAACAAATTTTGAGAAATTGCAATCCCCAAATTCCCAAATCCGTGGGAAATTGCAGTCTCATTTCAAATTGTTAAAAAAATAATAATCATTGAATGAATAAATGATGCAAGATCCAGATTTTTCTGGTAATTTATTAGGAGTTTTATAGATAAGTTTAATTTTCATTAGAATTAAATCTCAGGAATCTCTTTTCAAGTTACTTCATGAAACTGAGAAATAATTTATCAAATCAATATCTAAATCAGCATAACAATACTGCTAGATTTTTTTCTCTTAAAAAAAAAGATGTACAGATAAATTTAAAATCTCTCATGCCTTTATAGTTTTTTCAAAGCAAAAACATTCCAATGATTTCCTCTTGGTTTTACTTTAAGATTTGTCTGGACTGCTAATTCATTCAGGTTTCTTTTTTCTTCCCTCCCTTTTTCATTTTTTAAAGGGAATTGCACTCCAATAATTCAGTTTCCCTTTAACAAGACATATGGTCAAACTTTAGTGTTGTATTTTTTTTTTTAAAAAAAGAATTCTTATACCACCCTTTTCCCTAGGGACTCAGGGCGGTGTACAGGGCAATTAAAAAACATACAATATAAAAATAAAAACAAATATTAAACTAACATGCCCTGACAAACTAGTTAAAACACCCCATCAGTCCAGACTGGCAGATGTAAACAGAAATGTCTTTAGCTCCTTGCAGAAGGTCCGGAGATCAGGTGCCAGCCGTAACTCAACCGGCAACTGATTCCATTCAGCAGGCACCCCCACAGAGAACGCCCTTCCCCTAGGCGCCGCCTGCTGGCATTGCCCCACCCACGGCACCTGTAGGAGGCCCTCCCTATGGGAGCGTACCAGACAGTGGGAAGATGATAATGGCAGCAGGTGTCCCCTCAAATACTCCGGTCCCAAGCCATACAGGGCTTTATAGGTCATCACCATCACCTTGTTACTAGAAAGCAAGTAAATCTATTATTGTAAATCTATTACTGTTTACTATCATTATTTCAATGACAATTTATTTGCTACCATCCTTTCAATTTCATTATCCTACAACTGCTTAAAAGGGATATGCAGGCCATTTGTCCAATAGTATTTTCATAGCATCATCCAGGCATCCTTGGAAGTAATGATGTCCTCATTACTATTCTTTTGTTGCAGCAATAGATCAATGATTATAGATCTGCTAGTAGAGAAATGACCATCATCACAAATGGTGTGCTTTTACAAGTGAAATATCAGCATAAAAGTATGTTTCATAAATGAGGATACCAAGCCTAGTTTATTCAGCGTTTTATGCTAGTAGTAACAACTGGACCATGTTACATTCTGAAACTACAGGACATCCCCTTCTTTTCATTATGTCAGTCATTCACTCTTCTTGGAACGCAGCTGTGCCTGTCAAAGCTCAAGACAGGAACTGTTTGCACTCTGACCTTTCTATTTCTAGGTTAGCAGACAGTCTATTTAAAATTCTTAGAACTTCATTGAAGATTTCTTTGTTTCTTTCTCTCTCTCTCTTTCTCTGTTCCCTCCCTCCCAATACTCTCTCTCACACACACACGTTCTCAGGAGCTGACGATGTCCTCTAGGAAACAAATAACTTAGACCAAATGATGTTTTTAATAGCTTTTCTCCATGTGATTGACATATAGATAGGAACCCCCCCCCCCCACAAAACTAAATTACTTTTCTGACCCAGATCCTATTCGAGTGTCGTTTACATGCATTTCCTTCCCTGTCAAACTTTTTTTTTAAATGCAGGTTTATCAGATGAGCTTCCTTTCAAGTGAAAACAAGGCTGCCCTTTTTTCTAAAGATAAAGAATAAAAGGAAAGTCTTTCATGGATGATCATAGAATTGGAAGGTTGGATCAGGAAATCACCCATCTTATCTGATTAATATCATCAGTTCTTGGTTACTTTGGTCCCTTAATCCTCAAGTCTGCTGAACAAATTTGAGAAGATAGCTTCCTTGTTTATTTATTTAAAGCTTTTGTATGGCTTCCAATATTAAAACTCAACTGTGGCCAGCCATACAAATTAACACACCACACCATACCCTCTTTGGAATCATATTGCAAATATTGGTTACATTACTTTGTGACAGTGCAGAAAAACTGGCTCAGTAAAGTATACTGAAAATATAAGATTGTGACAATTGCAGTTTTCCTATGGATTTATAACATTTCTCTCTTCTATTATTTCTTGTAAAGAAATCAGGTTATTGGGATTCAACTGATTTTTTAGAATCAAAAGTTTTCAAGATGACACTTGTTTCTGTTGTAGATCAAAATAGCTGTTATTTTTAAAAATATGTCAGTGGGAAATGTGTCTTATAGAGTCAACAACAGTTTGAATTTGTCTGTCTTTCTTTTCTTCTGTGGTTTTGATAACTTTTTGTCCTTTCTGTGCTCCAAAACTGATTGTATTGATTGTCACATATATGATACTAATTTGAAGTAGCGTGCTTCTGGATGAATGAACATGAAAGATGTCGTTGTAAATTACTGATCTCAAATATCAGACCCTTATTTTCTTTTAGTACCTCACTGGTTTTCACTATCAGAATCTGAGAGATGCTTGACAAACCTCTACTGTACATGATTATCAGAGCCAGACGCATTCTCTTAAGCATTCTTTTATGTAGGGCTGGCTTCACGTTACATCAAAGTGAATGCAGAAACACAGACATTCTTTTTCCATGGTCATCTCAGACAGTGCATTTGTAGTTTGATGTGGTGTTTGCAAAGTGTTTTCTATTTATGGTTAGTTTTTAATATTGGTTGCATATGAACTCTCTAGGAGAAAGGAATGATGGTGGTTGTATTTGACCAAGGAGTCACATATAACTGAATCATATTTTAACAATAATTAGTTCCCAAGTAGAATTTGATAGTTTCGATGCTTTCTTACCTACATTTTCTTTAGTGTTGTCACTAAACAAGCTTATCAGAAACAGTGACAATTGTATTTGAATTTTCTGACATTCTCAACAAGAACTCTTTTTTTTAAAAAAAATATTTATATAAAAGTTAAAAAACATAGTAACAAACATTTTTCTGAAAAACTTACAATGAGCGCTTTTAACACATGGAACTCATACATCCGTGATCATAAAGTATTTTCCTTGTCCGATCTCTCTTTTAACCACAAATACCATAAGTCCCAACATTTGTAGTATTCCGAGTCCTTTTGGTCGTTCAATAGTCTAGAAAGTCTGTCTGCTTCAGCACAGTCCAAAATTTTTCTGATAAGATCTTCTTCTGTTGGCAGCTCCTTTCTCTTCCAGTGTTGGGCGAAAGTCGTTCTAGCCGCAGTCAGAATGTGAACTATCAAATACCATTTTCCATATTCAATTTTCTCAGGTCTAATTCCAAGAAGGAAGAATTCTGGCTTCAAATCTACTTTATAATTAGTAATCTCTTTTATAATCTCTTTGTACCCGTAACCAATATTTGCCTGCCAGGGGACATGTCCACCATTGGAGATTCAACAAGAACTCTTGAAAATAGATCAGTGACTGCTCTGAAGTGAAGGACATATCTTTTGAAGGACATATCTTCATAATGATATTTATTAAATTTATATAGTCCACTTGTCAGATTTCCAAGTGATGAATCCCATCGAAAAGAAATAAGCAAAATCAATCTTCCAAAACAATTTTTTTTAATTTAGGTAAGCATCAAATAGGCAAAGTCTGTAATTCCGGATCTGACACAAACTGGGATTACACCACATAATGTTGTAAATTAGAATCAACCCACAAAAATCACATTCCCCAATAAAAAGAAATCAACATTGCATGATGTCTCCAAACTCCACCTCCAGGTCTCAGCAGGGAAACAACCTCCATTCCCATGGGAAGGAAAGTCACCTAGTCAAAACAGTACTCACTATCTATTCACTTCCCCCACCCCAGAAAAAAGTGGTGAGCCTGAAACCCTCCCGCCCCTCATACAAGTAAAGAGGAAGCAAAGGAATATACACTAAGAATATAGAACAGAATAAAATGGCCACACATATGTCAATTTCCAGCTCGACATCACTTTTTCTTCCAGGAACTCAAACAACTTACATGATTTGCCCCAATATTTTTATTGTCTGAAAAATTCAGTGAGATAGTTTAGGGTGGAAAATGGTAACAGACTCAGAACCACTCAATGAATTTTGAGCAAGTCAGGATTTGAACCAGGATCTTACTAGCCTGGACTAATGCTTCCTTCATCATCTCCTATTGTAATACGTTTCATCCAATAAGTTAGCTTCTGAGTCTTATATCTTTCTGCACACTGATTTAACAATAAGTCACTTAGACTCAATTTGTTCTAATAATTGTTAGCCCAAATAATTGACTTTTTATGTGAACAGTGAGAATTATTTATATTGGTAATGGAAAATTATGTTTCAGTGACGGGGAATTCCTCTATAAACAGAATTTTGTGATAGTCTTAGCTCAAGATTTACAACTTGCTTTACCATAAGAAAGTAATTTATCCTTTTATAAGTATTTCAACATAGATAAATGATAAATTCACTAATGGCCCATAATATTTTCTACTCAATTGTGTTATGTTCGGCTGTGGTATAGTAAAACAGTTTCCGTTGACGCTAAGGCCTTCGAATGACCAAATGCTTGCTGATGAAGGACACTTGCCTTAACAGAAAAGAATGGGCAGATCTGACACTTGTATGAATTAGCAGTATATTAATTTAAAAAATACTTTGAAAATAAGAGCTTTAAATTGCAGATTGGATTTTGTGCCAAACCTCAAAACTCCTAAGGGACTGTGTTGATTCCATAGCAAATTGAATTCCTCTCTTCCCTTCTTCTTTCTATTCAGCCCAGCCGCTGAATTTTGGAACTGAGGCTACTGAGTACATTTTAGAATGAACTTATTTTAAAAAAAGAAAAATCTACCATTATCCCTACTGTTCTCTTGCTGGTTCATTTCAACTTATCAAAACACATCCTTCTTTCTCTAACAATGCTACTGGAGTTCAGATACATGATTTATGGGGTTTTTTTTTTATATTTGTTATACAAAATAATAAGACAGTACTAGCATGTAGTAATTGTGCCTATTAGTGCATAAACACTTCACACACTCATCCCATCTTAGGATAGCTATAATTATATTGCAGTCCTGGTTGGTTCAGTGATGAAAAATGATTTTAAGCTTCCTGTAGTAAGGACAGCTGAGCCATTTAGCTTGCTCTCTTTCCTAAAGAGGCCTCTAGTAAGCCATAATGGCTGCTGAATAGGAAGTATAACCACAATTATTTTTATCCAAACACAGTTTAAATATTAATCAAAGACAATTTATGCTTGAAACTGACAGACATTATTAACATCAAAAATGTATAATTAACTGCACTGGATATGATGAAGGAGAATTAGCCAAATAACCACGAGGTCAAATTGCTCTGAAGTTTCCATTGCGGTATTTTATATATTATATGATAGTCGTGCAATTTAGCATTATGTGGTACCTATATGAAATGATTAAACCTGTCTGTATATAGGAAACCTGTAGAAAAATCATATAGTAAGTAGAACTGATGCACTAAAGAAATAAATGAAGATGAGATGTTAGGTCAATGAACATCAGGAAAAACAATACTTTTATTGGCTGATTTTATGTGTTTAACTGTAAGCTACATTTTAAAAAAAAGTAAAAATAAAATACTTCCTAAGAACGTGTTTAAAATTGCTTTATTCGGGACTAGCTTACATTCAATGTTGCTGCTTATGTTTTATCTTTTGAGTGTGCCTAGTAAGGTGTGAGGCATGTAGAAAAGGAATAGGTTTGTGTTATCACCCTGCTTTCATAAGTCTGACCCTCTTTTTTCTCCTACAAACACAGGTTGATGGTGGGTGGGTGGGTAGGTCATGCTGAATAAATATTGTGAATGTATGTTTTTGTGCATGTCAACATCTTCTAATAAAAAGTAGCAGGAATAGTTTTTTTTTTTTTTTGTTTAAAATGCCCTATCCTGCTGGCCTATTAGGCTTTTGCCGTTAGTTTTTGAAGAAGTATCTTTAAAATATGAACTTCACATTTTTACAACCCATCTGGTGCTGAATTAGTAACTTCTGATGACGTTTTATGCTGCAAAAATGGCTGAAAGGCAAAATTGTAAGGGTCAAATGTAAGAACAATAGCATGTTTCTGTGGTTCTGGTTTTAATTAATGAAATCATAATTGCCAAAGACGTTGGCCAACATTACTCAAAAAGTAATTCCAGGCTTACATCCTCCTTTAAAAACACAGAATTTGTTCATTAACAGAGAACAAAAGGGGCTTTCCTGCACATGAATTTCATATTTGAACATGTTTGTCTTTGTGTACGTGCATTTCTGTTGGAAAAGAACAGGAATTAAAATAAACTCAGGCTGCCTTCCTGTTGCTTAGAAAAACATTGCCAGTGTAATACATTATTTAACATGCACACCCTGTTTATATCAGTGACATAAGAGTATGTGCTAGCTTTTCATAACGGGACACTCTTTCCCCGCTTCATAAAACACTGCCTTGTGCTCTCAGTCCCGTGCATAGTATTAGTGGATATTTAAAGCAGTTCTGCTTAACGTTTTATAGGTCATGATCAACTGAACCCATAAAGCAAGTTAATGCTATGAAGCTAATGTGGTTTAAGAGTAATGTAGAGTAAATGCTTCATTCAGAGTAATAGTTTTACCTTGCTACTGAAATATGAATTGGGCATTTAAAAAAAAATATTGTAAGCTCCCCATTTCAATTCTCTGTGAGAGCATAGTAGTGCTGCTGTACTATTGTACTAATCTGTTATTTTCTTGGAAGTTCCTGTCTCCCTTTTAAAACTATTTCATAGGAGCAGAAGATTTTTGCATTCCCACTTTATACACAACAGATACATTAACCCACATGCCAGTTTAATAGACAGTACAATTGAAAGATTGCCTACTAATACAGAAAGATGTCTCTCCAAACTCCTTCAACACGTAGAAGCTAAGAATGAAAGCAAGGAAATGGAAGTATGTTGAGGCAATGCCAAAGGTGTGTCCCCCCCCTCCCCATAATTTAATCCCTTGGCTTCCCCATACATTGAATAATACAGGAAGAGAGCTATTGTTCTCCATAAAGCTATTCTTGGGAGTTCCAGTAAATGTCTTCAGGCATTTGTTAGTATAAGCATAGAATTGATGATGAACTGGACTCCAATTGTCAGAGAAAGTTTGATCGGATTTGGCTGAATCTAGTGCCATATTTCCACAACAGGGAGCCCTGTTGCTCAGGAATCCCATTCCCAGGTAAAACGAAATCTTCAGATGCTAGGAAACATCATGAATGGAGGCAGGAGGCACCGTCATCTCACCTTTTTGGATTTTTTATTTATTTATTTTATTTATTTATTTAATTTTTATACTGCCCTTCTCCTTACGGACTCAGAGCGGTTTCCAGCCAAGTAAAAACAACAATACAAAAGTTAAAATATAATTAAAATTGAATTAAATATATGGCTGAGATCTAAAAAAACCAACAATTAAACAATTTAAAATCCCATAGTCCGCAGGTCGGGGATGAGTCTTATCTCCGGAGGGAGCTCATTCCAAAGGGTGGGGGCCCCCACAGAGAAGGCTCTCCCGCTCAGGAGGGGAGATATCTGCAGTAACTAAGTATGTACGAGCAGTTTGTATGTGTTTATTGTCTATTGTGGATGGATGGATGGACAGATGGGGCAGTCCTTCCTTAATGATCACAATTGGCTCCAGAATCTTAGTCATTGAGCAAAACAGTCATTAAATATGATCCCATGTGACTGCTTAACAAGCACAATCTAGGCACTCCTGGTTGCAGTCATTAAACAGTCTTGTGAGTCAGTAAGTGGATGGAATCCCAGATATGGCACATGGGGTGGGCAAGACCCTGGGAAATCTGGTGCATGAATGTTTCTCCACCCAGTCATTGAAAATTCTCTGAAATACAAGAAAAATGTATAGGACCCGAATCAAATCAGAGCCTTGGTGGTGCAGGCTGTTAGTACTTAGCCTAGCCGCCAGCTGCCTGTAATTAAAGGCATGTTCAAATCTCACCAGGCTCAAGGTTGCCTCAGCTTTCCAGCGTTCTGAAGTAGGTAAACTGAGGACCTAGATTGTTGGGGGCAATAAGCTGACTTTGTAAAAATTCTGCTAATAAGCAGGCATATACTAAAGAATGAAGGCTATTGCTAAGCACATTGAGTTGTGCTTAAAGATTGCAAGCCATCCTGAGTCTCCAGAGAAGGGCGGCATGTAAAATGAGCATTTCCTGTGCTGAGCTTCAACCATCCTTCTGAAGCACCCCATGCTCCATAGAGTACTTTACTGCACTGGAGCTGAAAATCCTCTCTGCTGAGATCAAATATCTTCAGCTGCTAAACTAGGAGACACACAAACAGCTTGCACTGGGCCTCCAGGACCTCCCCCTTACCATGGGGCACCGAGTGCTCCTTACCATGCTGCCTCTTCACTATCCTCTTTTACTATCTTCTTTTAATGACCCCATAATCCCTTGCAGGGTGGAATCAGGGCAACGGAATGGAGCTGAGTGTTTACTGGCTGGATTCCTTTCCTGTCACCAATGTGGAGTTGTTGTGGGGGTTTTTTTTTCCCAGCAGATATATTCTCAGAGTGCCCAAAGAGAAAAATATCTGCCTCTACTTAGGATGGAACTCACAGCCTCCTGATTGTGAGGTGAGAACTCCACCTCTAGGCCACCGCACCACTCTACGCTGCCTCTTCACTCTGGGGATGTAAATCTTTCGTGGTGAAAATCCTTCTTTGATTTCCATGGATTTTTCAGCCAGTACCCAGAAATGAGTTGGAGTCCTCTTAGTAGGCAGCAGTACCTTGCAACATTCCATGCTGGCTTTCCCATCGGCTTTTGGAGGAAGCCAGCAGGGAAGATTGCAAATGGCAATGACATAACCACCGGGTGCCTGCCAAGCAGTTTTAAGTGCCAACAGGTTGCCAAACATGCAGATTACAATCATGTGGCTAAGGGGTCACTGCAACCACCATAACGTCAGGCACCAATCGTAAGTTCCTTTGTCCAGTGCCGTGGTAACTTTGAGCAGTCACTGAATGAACAATCACTAAGGTGGGGCTACCTGAAGATAGATGGATGGACAGACCGACCAACAGACATGCGTAGACATTTCACATCATTGGGAGCTATAATACAGCATTCTGTGGTATTGTGAACATTATACATGATATAGTCCAAGCTTGAGAAAACTGACCTGGGCTATGTTTGATCAAACCATAAACTAAAGCATGAGTTTGTTGTTTAGGCATCTCTCTTATCTTCAGCTCTTGTATTACTAGAGGTGGTATTCAGCCAGTTCCGACATGTTCTGGGGAACCAGTAGCGACAATTTTGATTGACTTGTAAAACCATCTCTGATTGGCCGACAGCATAGCCATGCCCACTAAGCCATGCCCACAGAACCAGTAGTAAAAGTTTTGAATCCCGCCGCTATGTATTACCTGCTTTCTTGCTGTAGTTTCTAGGTAAACAGGGTAATCATGTTGCACATGTCTTTAATCTAGGCATTTTATGAGCTTTCCAAAGCTTTTATTTTACCATAAATCAAACTCCCGTCCCCCGGATGCATAACTGGTCATGCGGTTCATTTTTCCCCCTCTTACTTCAAACAAGCCACCATTCACCTACACCCTGCAGAGAAAATGTTAACCTTCGGGGTGTGGGTGTGTGAACTTGGGGTTAAAAAGATGCTTCCAGATCTGAAAGTTTGCTTCCTGTCAAATATATGAACTTTGTTAGACCATTTTTCCTTTACTTATAAATGTAAAAACTCTTACTTTCTGTGTTTAACATCCCTAGCCCCACGTCCCGTCCCGTCCCCCCCCCCTCCGCTTTGGTGACTGAGGCACAGTGAAGTTCCCT
>JANHFR010002036.1:180683-193308 GCA_032468015.1 Mimophis mahfalensis | reverse complement strand
AGGAAGGAAGGAAGGAAGGAAGGAAGGAAGGAAGGAAGGAAGGAAGGAAGGAAGGAAGGAAGGAAGGAAGGAAATTTTCTCCCCTTCCATTTGCTTTTGTCCACAATCGCTTCCATAGCATAGCTATGTATTTTTTAAAAACATAGATTATTTCCCTTGTCTACATAAATCCCTCAATCTGTTATTTTTTATTGGTTTCATAATTTTCTCTTTAAAAATCTATATTTTCAAAGACTAAATTTGCCCTGCTTTTTAATGCTTTGCAGTAGATATGGGAGCCTTCGTTGCTTAAATGCGGTTAGCCTGCTATTATAGATACCAATTCTGTCATTGCCGTTTTTGTCCTCCCAAACTGATATCATCCTCAAAATTGCTCTTTGTGCCGATTTTTTTCTTGCAGCTGCCATCATAGATCTTAGTAAATTTTGATATTTTGTTTATCTTCTCTAGAATTTTACCTGATAAGAATATCTACGGTTTCCATTAACATTTTATTTTTTAGGATTTTCTTAATATTTTGATAAATACATTCCAGTCAATTTGAGCATTTTATTTGATCAGGATAGGTAACAAAATATTATTTCTTACAGCATTTTCAACATTTATTTTTATGTGACCTCTATCTTGTTAATTATTGTCTGAGTTGTATACAATATGTAAATTATTTTATACCAATTTTCCCTTAAATTACAGATTTGGAGCAAATTTTATTGATTCCCGTCCCGTCCCCCCCCCCTCCGCTTTGGTGACTGAGGCACAGTGAAGTTCCCTCAGAGTATTCTGAATTAGACAATAATTTGGGTAACATGCTATAAAATTAAATACACGTGTTCAGGCTTCCGCTATCACGAATGCTATCAGTGTTATGCATGATAAAGAAGCCCCTTCTTTTCTTATGATTCCTGTCCTGCTGTCATCCCAGCACTTATTTCAATAGGGAAGGATTTACATCTAATACATTAGTTAGGTCAGGTTAAAGTGAGCCTTTTTAATTGTGCAAACACAGACCCTCTTGTGGAGGAAGGCAATTTGAAAAAGGATTAGATTATGAACATTTTCAGCTTAATTAAATACAAGCTTAGAGTGGTGAGCTGGTATAGCATCTCATATGCTGCTTGTACTTCTAAACTTGCTTTTGATTGAAGAGGGAGAGTCAAAGTACAGTTTCCAACAATTTTTTCCCCCTTTACTAAAAATGGATTGCAGCTTATGAATGAACCATGCTGATTCTAACGAAATATGTATGGGAACTTGTGGTACTCCCTTTTTAAAAGGTTATGCTTTTTTTAAAAAAAATGTAAGAATTTATTTTTAAAGTATTCCAGGAAGCTTTGTAAATTTTGCCCTACAATTTTTCCATTACAAATGTTGTAAATTTCCCACTAACTGTGGTAAGATACTGCTTTGTCACTGATAAATAATCATTCTTTTCATGACGTCTGAGCTCTCTCAAGAGAATAAAATAATAACACTCACACAATGCTTCTAGCACAAAATTCCCAAACTTCTGTTTAAATAACGAATGACAGCACTGGAAGTGATACGATTAAAGGCCCTTCCTAGGGGGACAGCACTTCTATTGCATGCTTTAAGCTGGCCATATACATGAAGAAGAAGAAAAAGATGGTAAGGAAATCAGCAGATCAAATCCAAGGGCATTCTAGTTTGACATTAATACTTTTATGGCTTATAAATGGATAGTTAAAATATGTATGTTGGAAAGAGATCTCAAATTTCTGTTTAATCTGTTCAAAAAGGAAAAAACAAAACAAAACACACACACGTATCACTAGGAAACAATTAGCCAGATTATAATTTCATCTTAAAAAAAAAACAAACATTGCTTCTTATTGAAATGGTCTGCAGTGTTTTATAAATACAGTGAAGACACCATAGGTCATATAAACAAACACCGTTGAAAATGGGTTTGTCCCACTACAAAAATAACATCACCAGTCCCCATCTTTGAATGACTGCTTGAATCTAAGACCCTGAGAAAGTAATTAATGTTCTAGAAAACTATTTAGGGAAATCCAGAACTATGAGAGTGAAAAATACATCTCCGTGGAAGGATCTTTAAGGAATAAGTAATTAAAAGTACCAGAGGTTTGCAATGACCAATGTAAATTTGAGCATAATTAGGAGGAGCATAGGCAGAGGATCGAAGTGCTTGGCATCCAGGGTTGTCTTCATATCATGCTACTAATTAAATATTTAAAGGCCCCCCTTCCTCTTCTCTCCCCTCCCTTCCCAATGAGAGAAAAGTAACCTGCTGCACAAGAATGGGTAATTTCTGCAGATAATTTACAGGTTGTAGTGGGGAGGATGCCAAGGTTTTGCAAGGTTATGCCCTGTTATTCCATATCTTTTATAAGGCCCGGTAACAAGTTTCTTGCTAATTTAAATCTTAACTAGGGCATCCCATAGCGATTTCCCATTTCCTCTGTCAAAATGGGGAGTGATAGTTTCTGTATGTGAAAACTGCAATGGGGAAACATTTTCATGAGTAATTGGCCCTAATTGACACTGGCTCCGATATATGGCAATACATTGTAATTATCCAAGGAGAAGTTTGAAAACTCTAGGCATCCTATGAATGTTTAAATAAAGAGGTACGTACACATTTATTCACTCTATATGTGTGTGATAACTGTGTCCCTACATTATGTTTTGACACGATGACCCCTTGAAATAAAGAGAGTCTCAGTGGTCTACTCTGCAAATAAATATGCTTTATTTTGCTCCTAAAATTAAGCCACTTTTATGTTGAATGTGCAGTTTTGTAAACCAGGAAGTTGGGCTGGATTAATAAGACTCTGGGTGCCTCAAGCCTAATTTGCATTAAACTGACCCAAAGGTCTTGTAAAATGGCTCAGAATTATCAAGGCATCTAACATATCAGAGTTTTTATTAACAAATTGTTGTTGCTATTTTTAAATTGCTTATTTTGCTAATTAAAAAAGATTAAAGGAGTTTTAGAGGCAGTTTCAAATTTTATTTAACATATATGCAAATCACATTATATAAAAGAACATTTGCATATTGTTAGCATTGTAAATCCTGGCTAGTAATCAGAGAATCATTTTAAAACAGGAAAAGGGGGGAGACAATCTTGACACTTTAAAAATGTTTAACCCTTCATGTATATTTAACTCCTAAGATGTAATTTATAAACAAGTTTGGTAGCATGCAATGTTTCTTTCCAGATTTACTCTTTATCCCTTCTACATCACTCATGAGGATATTTTAAGGTAAAATCTCCCATCCAGTAAGGCATGACTCCTGAATAGTTGATAGAGATACCCATATCATTTCTGTCTAGGGAGATTCTCAGTCATCCACATCAAAGTTGTCCAAAAGTTGCTTTTTCCAATGGCAACTGGACTTTCTTTGTTTCTCCTCGAAGACATTTCACTTCTCATCCAAGAAGCTTCTTTGGTTCTGACCAGAACTGAAAAAGCACCTTGGGTATCACATCATTTTTATTGACAAAATTTTTTTTTTCTTTTAATTCCATTTATATCCCACCCTTCTCCGAAGACTCAGGGCGGCTTACAATGTGTTTAGCAACAGCCCTCATTCCATGCATATGCCTGCTCATTAGGGCTCTCGCCCCCCCCACAAGCGGCATTTTACAAAGTCAGCTTATACAGAGATTATTGAAGTTTTCAGACTGAAATGTTGTTTTTGAGCCCTGATTGGTATTGGATCATTTTTCCTTTAAGTACTAATCAAATCTGACTCTGCTTATCTTCTGAAGACCACCTTGGATTGTTTGAAATAAGCAATCACATTCAGTAGTAGTAGTTCTATAGTAAGCAGACAGTATTTTTCTCCATCAGTAGTATAGTGCTTACTGAATTAGCCATATTTAAAGGACTGTAGAATTATTGTGCCTAACTCTCCTTAATAATAGGCAATGCAATTCAGAGTAATAGATATCTGATAGCTTTACATTTAGAGTGGAAATACATGGGAGAGCTAAGCAGTTTTCTGAGAAGGCCTAGGGAACAGACATAGTTTTGCACTTAGGAATTCAACTTTCCTGTTTTAGATCATAGGAAATTTCCCATTGCTTGGGAATTTCATCTTTTTATTACTTTATTTAAGAATTTATAGGCCTTTCTTCAAAACAAAGTTTTCCAGAGTGGCTTATAACGTATTTTGAAAACCAGTATCTAACATTTTAAACAAATAAGTGTAACATAAAAGCATACAACTATGTAGTATACAAACAATTAAACAGATAATTAAATGATTACTTCATGAGTTGAATTAAATGTTTCTGTTCAAGCATAAATAGAAAGTTAATATTAAAAATCCTGAAATAATAAAACTTTGCTTGGAGTTAAAAAGACAACAAAGTAGGTACCAGACATGCCCTATTAGAGAGAAGAGAATTGCCAGTAAGAAGGCACATTTGTTTCTGTTTACGTTTCTGTTCAAGCATAAATAGAAAGTTAATATTAAAAATCCTGAAATAATAAAACTTTGCTTGGAGTTAAAAAGACAACAAAGTAGGTACCAGACATGCCCTATTAGAGAGAAGAGAATTGCCAGTAAGAAGGCACATTTGTTGATAACCACCAGCCATAAGAGAACATGTCACCCAGAGCATAATTTACAGAAAAATAAAGAAATATTCTTTTTTTTATATACAGTACTAGGTTAGTTTATCTGTTTTATTTCATTTTCACTCAACTGATACTATCATGGGAGAGCTCGAAAGACTATGGTATCGTGCTCTGAACTGAGGTTCTGGAACAGCATCTAGTATGGCTGAAAAGGCCAATTCGAGAATGACAATCCCTTCCACACTGAGGGATTGTCAGACAGAGACAGTCTGTCCCATCTAGCATCCTGGTTTCGCTGGTGTCAGGACTGCCTCTTTGCCTCAGTCTGTTGAGCAAGCGTCTCTTCGAATTGGGAGAGGCCATGCCACACAGCCTGCCTCTAAGCAGATCGTTCAGAAGTCAGGGTTTCCCATCTGCTGAGGCCAACTCCCAAGTCTTCAGGTCCCTCTTGCAGATATCCTTATATCACAGCTGTTGTCTCCCTACTGGGTGCCTTCCCTGCACTAATTCTCCATACAGGAGATCTTTTAGATCAATTGATAATGCTTACAATAACAAGCAATTTTGTTCCTAGAAGAAAGTATGTTTGAAGTCCATTCAGTACCTGCTCTATATAGGAGATCTGGAAGGCTGTGAAGACTTGGCTTTCATTCTAGACATTAGAGCCAAGATGTTAGTGGAAACCAATATATGTGTGTTCATATTACGGGTTAGGCAGTGCATTGCATTGGTTATTTTTCATTGTATTGTTTGTTTGTAGGAGTTTTATCATGCTTTGTGTATTAGTTGTTGGCCATTTACAGTTGCTTGTTTAAGATGGGAATCCATATAAATGCTGTGAAATAAATAAATGACATTGACTACATCCAGTTACAATCATACAGGCTAAGCAGCTAGCATCCATATGAGGCTCCATAAGGAACTCCACTATGCCAGTGGCATAATGTAGTTGTAACTTTTAGTTGCAGCCAATATTCTGTTGGATTTGTAAGTAGCAGAAATTACATAGATCTAGCTTGAACCAAAAAGTGCCTTTCTTAAATGGAAATACACTCTTAAAGTGACCTCTTGTTTCCTGTTCATTGCCTCATTCAGCTGTTGCCCAGTCCTTTGACATGTTGTACACCCTTAAAAGTACGTCTGATTGTTTCGAGTAACTGTTCCTGGCACCACTGCTTTTAGTCGCGTTTGCTAAAACTTCACTAATTGTGTAGCATTGTAAGATTTTTGTTTAATGGATCGTGTCCTTTTGGTTCTACTTGCAAAAAAACCCAAAACAAAAACATAGGGTTCTTGCATTTCAGTAGACAATTACCAATTTACTTTCCAGTTAATTTGTTCCCCTTTATTGATTTTGATGAAAATAAGAAAAACAGCAAAAGATTGTTCTATTTAGTATTTATATTACATTTCGAAATATCTGCCCCAAGCATTACTTATTGCATTAATTATGACAAATGATGATTACTATTAACACCTCCTATGTTATATTAATTGCACTACATTTAGTTTCCTTATGTTTATTTAGTAATTAATATCCAATAAATCATTAGCTATTAAACAATTAAAGAAAACTATGCATCTGTGTTTCCCCTCATGTACTGAAAATTATTGGCTTTTATACAGACCCTATTTTTTTTACTATTATTTCTACGTATATGATGTTTCAGGGGACAAGTATCTCTGTGTATTTGCATAAACAAAAGCATATGTGTTTACATATATGCAGGCCCAGCCACCATCAAGCATCTCCAGCAGCCCCAAGTGGGCTTGATTCCCTATTCTATACCAGTTTTATATGTTTGTAAGTCAGAATTGTTAAAATTAAAATGAGATGTAGTCATATGTGTTTTCATCTTTCTATCTTCAATATGTAGAAATAAGTGCTAAATGAATTCTGTTGATTCTTTTAAAGAGTAAAATGCCAAGCATGGTATAATCTGTTGCTGTCAGGTTTTATAATTATCTATCTATCTGTCTTGTTTTCTATCTATCTATCTATCTATCTATCTATCTATCTATCTATCTATCACATAAAAGTGCACACATACACACCATATATTAATTGGAGATCTGTTCAACAACTCTGAAACCATAGTAGATGTGCAAGAAAACTTTTAGAAAGTCCAGTATATTATAGTATGAATATGGCCAGCATTATTGGAGTCTAGACCTACTGATGCACATTTTAGTCATATAAACCTGACTTCCATTGAGAGAAAACAGATATATAAGTCCCATGGCTTTGAAATGAAACTGATGCAATTTACATCAGATTTGCTTCTAGATATGTTAAAACCATCACTCTAAGAAGTCCCAGCTGAAGGGGATCACTTTGCCTATACCCTGTGATCTGTAACAAACTCGGTTTGGAGATTCAGTCTTAATTTCTGTTAGTCCCAGTATATTAGCCAGTATATTAGTTTACACCCAGATCCTCATTTTAATACTGGAGTATTTGTTCAAGACTATAGATCTTGCATTTTTAATCTTCCCTAGAACAGTGGTGAATTATGGCCCCTGGCAGGAGATAATGAAATTTTCTTAATTTATATTTTTGAAGTGGAAGCCTCAATTGAAAATGGCATCCGATGGCCTGGAGACATAGCTCTGGTGCATGTTTCAGGGGAGTGATAATAATAATGCAGTGCCAATGGTGACGAGAAATGATAGGACACTGAAGAAGTAATTTAAGGAAGAAAAGGGAATGTACCAAAGCTTTATTGTAGCATATCTAATGATCTGCAGAAGATTCCCAGTGGCTTTTGGAGCATGACAGGAGAAACTAATGTTATCTTTCCAAAACAGAAGTCTCCGCTTAATCACCAGAGCAAGACCATTGATTAAAACACCTCACCCAGATACATTGCTCCTGGAATCTCATCTCCATACTTTTCTCTTGGTAAAGTATAATAATGAGCATATGATAATCAAATGAAGGGCAAAAGCAATTTGTTGGGAATTTTACTCGTTGAAATTACAGCAAGAAGGCAAACAAATTAGAATGGAAACAAAGAACATTTTTAAAGCCAAACACAGATGGGACAGACTTCCAGAGTGACAAATGAAAGATGGCAAATGCAGGAACAGTGGAGATGTAACACAGCCTCCCCTCCTTGTTTGTTTGGTGTTTTTTTTTTTCTTTAGTCTTAGACATTTTTCCTCAGCTATTGTGTGAAGAACCAGACCTGTGTTTTTGCAATAATTTGAAACTGTTAATTAGATGGCAACCTTTGATTTCAAAATTTCTTCAGTGCCACGAAGCCCTGGTTTTTCTGAATGTTTTAAAAAGTTAAAAATACCACAGAAACAATGGAAAAAAATATGTACCTTACATTATAACTAATCTATAAAATAAATGTGTTAGAAGCATCTTGGCTATTGTTTACACATAAGGATTGTTCTCAGAAAACTTTCAGATTTTCTAAGAGTGTGGTAGGGATGCTAATTTTTCCAGACTATGTGCTAATGTTGTTAAGGAACAGATTTTATACACTGACTGTCTTTGGTGTTGCAGTGTTCACATTATAATTCCCTATTTCTTCAACACCAAGAATTCTCAGTCTGTGTATCTGTATCTTTAGCACTAGCAATATTTGAAATACGAGCCTGGGAATGCAACAATTTGACAAAATTGAGCTACCAGCCTTCCAAAGCCCATCTTTTCTATTTTACAATACTGTAGAACAGTGGCTGACATCCTAAGTAAGAGATAACTGCTATATTACTTGGTTCATGCAGGATTTCCAGAGTTATTTATTTATATTTACTCAGAACTTGCGTCCAGCTGAATTTCTGTAGGCCATGGGCAGCTTACAAAAGGTCAGAACATGGGATTAAAAACATTGGACATATAAAGCACCAATCAATGAGTATTAACAGTCCTCCCTACAGGTGTAGGCTTACATATTCCCAAGTGCATTGAAAAAAAGATAGAGTTCTTAAGAAGTGTGAGAACATAAAGGAGGACTAGAAAACCTAGGATAAGCTGTTCCATAGAAATATTACAGATACTCTATTATATCCTGTTTATCTAGAGGAGGGAGAAGCTCTTACCACTGATGGATATTATATATTTCTTTACCCTAATTGTTTAGTGATTTATATCTGCCTAGTGACTTTGGCAGTTATAGCAAATCATGTTACATTATGCAGGTTTGATAAACTACAACATAAAAGATAGTAAGACTTTCCTCTCTCTTCCCGTTAGACTCTCTCTTTTTTTAAAAGGAACATATTTAAAACCACTGGATAGCATACCTATTTTGTCTTTTTCCCACACGAGGGCAAGCTACATTTTTTTTTTTAATGATAATACTCACAGAATAAGACATATAAATATTGGAATTCTATGTGGTTTTCAACTAACCTGTTTTGCCCATAAAATAAGGGCAATTCCCACCCTTTTGGAGCCCCATTCCTACTGTCAAAACCTACTCTAGAAGGTTGTAAGATCCAACAGGATGGAAAACTCTCTACTTTGGAAGCCAGGGTAACTAAAAGAAGAGATTTTCATTTAAGTGAAATTAAGGAACAAAATCAAACTTATTAATTACATGAAACAATGTTTAAGAGAGACTTGCAATTACTACTCTTATCTGAACTTTAACACAAAAGAAAAGAATTTGTATTGTTACTCTGACTTTCTATTGGGACTGCTCATGAAACCAGGCAGTTATCCAAATACAGAGGTAGTGTCAACATATGACCATAGTTGGGAATAAAGCTTCTGTTGTTAAGCAAAGCAGTTGTTAATTGAGTCACTGAAGTTGAGAAAATCACATGAGCATTAAGCAAATCCAGCTTCCTGCATTAATTTTGTTTGTTGGAAGCTGGCTGAGAAGGTTGCAAATGGCTATAACAAGATATTGTGATACTGCAGTTGTCATATATACATGTCAATTGACAAGCACCTGAATTCTGATTATGCGGTTATGGGGGATGCTATGACATTTTTAAGTGTACCAGTTGTAAGCCATTGTAACTTGGAACAGGTGCTAAAAAAATGGTTGTAAGTGGAGGACTTCCTGTGCAAACATTAACCAAGAATGCTTTGTAAGTTGTGGTGGTGCAGTGGTTAGAATGCAGTACTGCAAGCTAATAGTGATGACTGCTGACTGCCAGCAGTTTGATTCTCGCCAGCTAAAGGCTGACTCAGCCTTCCATCCATCTGAGGTAATATAAGGACTCAGATTGTTGGGGGTAATATGCTGACTCTATACACTGCTTAGAGAGGGCTGTAAAGCACTGTGAAGTGGTATATAAGTCTAAATGCTATT
The DNA here is from genome assembly GCA_032468015.1 of Mimophis mahfalensis. NCBI lineage: Eukaryota > Metazoa > Chordata > Lepidosauria > Squamata > Mimophis > Mimophis mahfalensis. Next base: position 183,455 of record JANHFR010002036.1, on the reverse strand, counting down.
ACTATTGCTAAGCAGCCATACCAAGTGTACCAGAGGTCACTGCTACCATAGCACTTTAAGGAGAGGCATTTTACTTGGGCCAAATTGTTTTTGAATACATTCCACAGCCTAGTCTCTTTCATAGAGAGTACAGTAAAAGAAATTCAGCATTCTATTTCAACTAGAAAACTCATGCCATTTCAGTCTACAGTGCTTGGGATATAAAGCATTGTTAGTTTATAATTCTAATAACTACTGTTGCTAAAATATGTTCTGAACTTATTAAGACGATGTATAGTATATGTAGATGCATTTTTTTTTTTGTTGAGACATTTTATAAAACGTAACAGCTAACCATAGAGTACCTACTACTTAGTTAAGATGGGACATTTGTAAGGAAATTATGAGGGGTCTGTCAGTTTATTGTGGGAAACTGCTGAATATACACTGTCTGGTTTGCAGTAGTAGATCCGAACCAACAGGCAGCTATTGTTGTAGGAATGAGACAATCAGCCTAACACTATAACAGATTCCATGGGTTGTTGTTGTTGTTTTTTTAAAAAAATCCATTACCCACACAGAGAGAGAGAGGGGGGGGGGGAGAGACAGACCCCGCTCTGATGGTTAAAACTAGGCTTCTTTTCATAAGCTAAATACTAAAAAGGGGAAAATGTCTGTTTTATCATTTAGTAACAACACTGAAGCTATTCTGAACTGCTATAATTAAGCTCACTTTAATATTCATTTAGCAAACATGAATTGAGAAAGTGGCCTGATCTTAACACCTGTTTTTTGAGGGGGAAGACAGATGTCAGAAACTCCAACTCTCCAGCGTAAGATAGATGTCTTCAACTTATGCAAGGGTATTCAATAGTATGGGAAATGCTAGTAATGCAGTAGTTTGATATATGGCTGGAGTCAAAGGCTAGACTATTATTTTAAGATCTGGCTGCCTTTCCTTCAGTTTACTGACAAACAGAACTTAACTCAGGAGAGAAGCCAAACTTCCTTTGTTTTAGTTACCAAACTGTTCCTGACCTTTTGTTTGGCTCCTTCCTTTGACTTCACAATAAAACACGGAAAAATGTTTTGCTGAACTTAGTTTTATTCTAAGCTTTGACAAGTATCGCTTCATTTATATTAAAAAATTAAAGTTCAGTTTGAAACAGAGAGTCTTTTATATTGTATCTGTCTACAGTCTGCCAGACTTCTTTAAAGCATCAGTTTCAGATTAGCATGGTCATTTTTGGGAAATGGATCATGGCTTGATTTCTTGTAGTTTTCTTTGGGGTGGGACATGAATGTTGAGGGAGTAAATGTATTGAATAAAATGCCACTTCAGACTAATGTCTTGCAGATGGACATCTTCTGTAAAGTTGTTCCAGTATTAAATCTGATATATTTTTTAATGTTCATGCTTGCTTTCTTTTATGATTTTTAATATTGCACACTTTAAAAAACATACTGGTTTTCTAATTTACTTTTTATTTTACAGTTTTATTTAGAGCTGATTAAATCATTTGGTAGTTTATATTACCATAACATTTATAATTTAACATAATATTTTATGTTGAATATAAGCAGAATAGTGTGGGTCGCACAGTGCTTGTCACATCTCCACACTACTATCTTATTGTAGCATTTCTGTCTTTAAAACTTTGGGGGCCCCAGATGCAGAGCATAGCTGTTGGAAAATATCCAGTTATAAATGATAAGCAGAGGTGGTATTCAGCCAATTCTAATAGGTTCGGGAGAACAGGTAGCGATAATTTTGAGAACCAGCAAATAGCACCTCTGATTGGCTGACCACATAGCCATGCCTACAGAACCAGTAGTAAAAAAAATTGAATCCCACCAGTAATGATAAGTATAAATATTTAAATTGTGCTGCTTTGTAAAAAATATTGCTATTTAATAATTTTAATGACTGAAAATTCATTACTTGTTAGAAAAACGTCATTCAAAATGTAGAGTAATACTTTCACTATAAAAAAACCAAAAACAAACCAAAAACAACAACGTAGACTTTTGAAAAAAGGAGAGGAATTATCCGTTGTTACCAAACCCTTAGTCGTGATTTCTGTGAATCAACATTTTATTATACACTGAACATTGAACATTCATTCATTGAAGTAATTATGCATACACATTTCTTCCACTTTCTGGGAAACATGCACATTATAATTCATTGCATCTTACAAGTATTAAACTGTCAAGGGTTATAGAAATTGCCACCAGAAGATAAAAATGATAAGGTATTCTAAAATTACTCTGTTGATTTTTTTTCTCCCATTACAGGTGCAACAACAGAACTCAATGTATAGTAGTTACTGGGTCTGATGTGTTTCCTGATCCTTGTCCTGGAACATATAAATACCTCGAAGTCCAATATGAATGTGTCCCTTACAGTAAGTATGGTTTTTCCCCCCTTCTTCTTCTTCCCTTACTTTAGCCTTCACGACTGATGCTGGAGCCATACTGATGGAGAAACGAAGCACATGTTTATGGCCTGAGAACCATTTTGCATGCAGAACACTTGCAGGCCAGGGTCTCCAATTAGCTTCACAAAGTGTGGAAAGGAGCCATGGTGTGATGCTGGCCAAGTGTCTGTCTGTGTTAAGTGTTTGGCTTTTAAGGCTACTATAGTTCATTTTTTTTTTCCTCTCAGAAAAAGAAACTTGAATTAGCTATTCAAAAGAGTCAATAGGAATTTGTACTTATGCCCAGTACCAGTTCTTGACAAATTGGCTTGGCTTGCAGTTTTATAAAGAAACTACTGACTTTACTATTAGT
>JANHFR010002036.1:123818-134403 GCA_032468015.1 Mimophis mahfalensis | reverse complement strand
GTGGGACTCGAACCTGCACTAATTGCAGGCAGCTGGTAGTACTTTAGGAGGCATTATCTCCATGAACCACTGAGGCTTTTCATGGAAAAAGTGAAATGAAGGGATTTTTTGGCTTCCTAGTCAAACTTTGTCTGAGGATTTTATAATAATCCAAGTCAGATCTGACCTTGCTTTGTGTTTTTTTCTTAATCAACCAAGCTTACTGGGATCTACCTCTTGCTATATGGTTAGACAATAAATTAAATAGTACAATAGCAAATTTTAAGGCACTGTGCAGCAGGGACATGGACCACATATGTGTCAGAAACACAAAAATTGGTCCATGTGAGGAAAAAAATGAAGGAGATTAACCTCATCTACCATGCTGTTTATTAACTTAATTTTTCAGCATTTTCTCTATTTTCCTGCTACCAACTCTCAACTTGATTTAATAGAACAAAAAGTAGAAAGGGACAGAGAGAGTGAGATGAAAATAAATCATGGTAAAGAAAGGATTTATGTATTATGTGTTGAGGTTAGATAAAAACAGAACTGTGGATAATACTGCAAACCTATTTTTTGTTGTGAGGCTATGGTTTGTAAATAGTCCTTCAACTGGAAATGTCCAGTTTGGATAAATTTGAAAATAAGAGTTGGTAATCAACACAGAAAATATGATGAATAGCATAACAAAGTTGCATAAAATATACATTTGATATACATTAAATCTATAGTTTAATGTTGTTCAGATTTCCACACCAAAAATGTTTTATGAACTGGTGGGTGGATGGATGGATGGATGGATATGGATGGAAGGGATAGTGTATTTCAGATAGTATAGATTCTGTTTGCTCATTAATTATTTTTACTTTCACTGTTTTGGCCAGCCGCTCCGAAAGTCCAAGCCTAACTTATGAAGAGAAATAAGTTATTTATAAGACAAATTTAAAATGGATTTTCACTTAATGCCATTGCATGAAGTCAGTGAAAGTTAGTTTTTTGCAGTTTTTATAATATTTTTTGTTCATGGACTGTTTTTGTTCTTTCTCTTTTCTAAAACAGTTGCTGGCTCAAGGTGGACAACTATTTTATCTGGAGTTTTATTGGGCCTGTTACCTTCATTATTCTGGTAAGTTTCAGATCTCCTATCTGTTTACATGCTGACCACAGTTTCAGCTCACATAATGTATTGACATTTAAATACCATAGAGCATGTATATATAGTGTGACAGGAAGTGGAGGAGCTGATGCCGCCAGTATAAATAGTTCTACCCACTTCCCTCAGTTGTTCTTGGTGTGTGTGATGTTCTAACTATAGATGTCCAGGCTTGCATGCCTGTCAAGAATAAATGAAACATTTCTTGTTAATATAATAAATTACATTATTTAAGAAGATATTTGCCTACGTATCATTCTTACCAGGGACAAATCTGTAAGATCCAAAAATCTCCTCAACAGTAAGAATATTTACCTTTCATTTTAATTTTCTCCCAGATTAATCTGATGAATTGTGTTTTTGGTTATTAGATCATAATATTTCTTTATAAGAATACTATTGCAAATCAACCCAAAAAATGGTTTGTCAATTTTCAAGGGATATTGATGGCTATGTTTGAAATGAATTAGGGCCCCTGATGCACATCTCTTATATAAGGACAGCAGCATTTCTATACAAATTATAAATGTGGACACTAATCCTCACATATACTGTCCCTTTGGGTGATGCCTTTTGGATTTCTAATACTTAGTGAACTATGAAGGCTATTCATCCACTCTCAGCCCAAAAAACTGATGGGTAATTTTGGGACTAGCATTGACTTTTAGCACAATTAATATCTGAGGCTTGTGGTGTCTACTAACTTCCATATGGAACCATTAAGATGGTTTAACTCATATAATTTATCGATCCAGTTGGTTTCCAGAAGGCACTTGGAAAAATTTCCAGTGATTTCAGTGGATACGTCTGGAATATGAAAACAGTAATAAACTTCTTAGGCAGCTTTTTAGCAGCTCTTAAGCAGCTTTTTCTTGGATATTGATCCTTGTTTTACTGAATAGCAACAGGAGATGAACCACTTAAGAAGATTCCTGGACCAACACATGAAAACAATTAAAAGTATAGACAATGTTTATGTCTATGAGCTAGGATGAAATCCCAGCAAGATGGAAGTAATACTGGCAGAGACATTTCCTAATTCCATGAGCTGAACTTTACCTGAATGAACTGACACACAGTGTAAGAGTTCTCCTCGACTCAGTTCTCTCCGAGTCTTTTTACAAGACTCAGGTGCAGACTAGCAAAAAAAAGTGAGCCGCCTTTGATGGTTTCTAAGTTGCACCCTTTCCTGGACCAAAGCACATTGAAAGCAGCAAATGCCCTTTTTATGTTTCAGTTGAATTACTGTAATTCACTTTACATGGGCTACCCTTAAGGAGAACTTGAAAGCTGCAAGTGACATAGAATGCTGCTCTTCATTTGCTAGCCAGTTCAGCAGAATAACATGTATTTTGCAGGAACTGCACTGATTGCTAATAGAGTTCTTGGCCCAATTCAAGATACTGTGATTACCTATAAAGTGTTTTACCACCTGAGTCTCTAGTTACCTTTCCAGCCAGATACCTTCTTATCTGGCTGCATGTGCTATGTGGTATAACCAGAAGAGACTACTATAGATATTAGTTCTTGTTCAATCAGGGGCCTGGAAAAATAACCTTTTCTGTGATACCTTTTTAGTGTGAAATAGCTTCCTCTACCTTTCTGATCTTTATGTAAATAGAAGAAAATAATTCTTTTCTGAAAAATCTTTGGAGAGAAGGATTTTTAATTGGAGGACAGTAGTAAATATATTTTAATTGTATAGATGTTATATATTATTTTAATTTGTGAAAATTGGAAGCAGCCTTACATTTGAGGAGTTAACAATAGACAAATCACTTGAGTAATTAAATAATTAAATGTGTATAAATTGAATTTTTTAGGGTATAATTCTAATATAACTACTTAGAAAAAAACAGTTGAACTCAAGTAAAGAAAGTATATATAGGAACATTTCTTATTCCTGTTATTTAAATTCTACTATCCTTTCAGGAGTTTACACCTTTTTTATGTGTGCTTTCTAACTACTGTAGTCACCTGTTGGAGTCAGATGCCTTTAGCTGTAAGAGAATAACTTGTTATAAACAGTCTGTCATTTGCATTTAAAATTGAAATGTCTAATTCATTTCCAACATCTTTCTTTTGAGATGTTATCAAGTATAATTACATAAGTATATAAGTATAATTCAAAGTTAACTTATCTAGTACTCTTTGTGTACCCTGATTCTATAAATAATTGTCTAAATTGCAAAATGTATCATATCTCAGAAATAGCAATGACTGAACAGGACTTTAGTTCTTTATCTTTCTAAAAAAAGCTTACCAGCTTTCTAAGTACAAACATGATACACACACATATACCTATTCAAAAATACAGTGATTACGACAACTTAAATAAATTAAAGTACTGTAATCATGTTATCCACAAGTGAGACATCTGAGATCAGTGGCTTGGACTTAAAAACAGGAAGAGGACTAATATAACAAATAATCCAAAACAAAGGGAGATGGAATTTTTTTTTGTTGGCTAAGAAGAAGGAATGCATACTTGATGTTTTTCCAAATTCCCCCTTATGCTACATTATTTATTTTATTCTATTTTATTTTTATTTTTAATCCCATTTATATTCCGCCCTTCTCCGAAGACTCAGGGCAGCTTACAATGTGTTTAGCAACAGCCTTATATGAGTTAGAAGAGCCACTTGTCCACCATGATTAGCTTTTGAAAGGCACAATCTTAAAATGGGAAAGAGAGGTGGAGAAGGGCTGTTGAATTAACTAGTCCTCTTCATGCTAATTTGGACCAAAGTTACTGGTCTTTCCCATCAGATTAATGAAGAACTATAAAATCTATTTATGTAGTAAGGTGCATAATAATTAATGAGAGATTGAACCAGCATACTTCTCTTTCAACGTTTAGGTAACAAAGCAAATCTAGCAATATCAGCAGTTAGAATTATCTAGATTGGACAATATGGAAAGGCTGTTTATCACTGACACATAGCATAGTATGTATGTTGTAGTTGCAGCTGCTTTTACTTGTATAACAATACAGATGGGTTAGGGTTATCACAAATAATTGCCTTGAATGGGTTCGTGGTTATTATGGTATTATGACAGGAGGACTATTTTTAGTTTCATTGTTCCTTCTAGAGCTCTTTTTGGTAAATTTGGTAATCTATAATGAAGAATAATTCTCACATTAAAAGGCTATCTTACTTAAAAGGGGATCCCATCTCCAATTTCCATTCTTTGAATCCTCTCAAGTAGGATGTAATGTTAGAGAACTTGTTCTATGAAGTTTTCCAACTGTCCTCTTTAAAGTCATGATTGATGTAAATACAGAGGACAGATGAAACAGTAAAATACACTGCACAATTCCTCGTTCCTCATTTAATATTAAAACATGTGTGACCCTCAAAGAAAAGCCTTCTTGTACTCACTCTCTTCAACCTTTTTTCTTCAATGCCCATAAAAAGGAATAAGAATTTGGCTCACTGACTTGACTTGTTCAACGTTCTGAGATCAATGAATTGTCGTTATGCAATGTGTTTTCAACTGCATAGCTCATTGAATGAGGCTGATCTGTACAAATTTAGGGGAGAATACGTGGTTCATGAAGTCTGTTTTGTTTTTTAACTTCACATTGAACAATAGTTTAACAAAATAGCCTCAGTGGTTCAGGGAGGTAATGCCTCCTAAAGTACTACTAGCTGCCTGCAATTAGGGCAGACTAGAGTCCCACCAGGCTCAAGGTTGACTCAGCCTTCCATCCTTTCAAGGGAGGTAAAATGAGGACCCAGATTGTGGGGGCAATAAGCTGACTTTGTAAAATGCCGCTTGGGGGGAGCGAGAGCCCAAATGAGCAGGCATATGCATGGAATGAGGTCTGTTGCTGAACACATTGTAAGCCACCCTGAGTCTTCGGAGAATGGCGGGATATAAATGGGATTTAAAAAAAAAATAAATCACAGAAGTATAGTGTTAAGAATAGGGAGTAGTGAAATGACATTTTCTCTGCATATACATAGAGTAATTAAAAATAGCGTGATTAAAAAGAATTCAGCAAGTCCATTCCATCTCTTTCTCTCTCTTTCTCTACATGAAGGCATAAAGTATGCCTGTTTATTACATCTATATTCACACATATGTTTGAGAATATGTGAATGTGTTTTTTTATGATTTATAGAAATTATTTATCATCTTCACTTCTTTGTTCAGTTTGCTCTCCTTTTCTTTCTTTCTAAAACATTACATTTTGTCTGAGCCTTGGGCATTGCTGCAGATATTGCTGCTTGCTTCTAACCAGGTCAGAATAGAAATCAGGGTGATGGACGTTTAATCGTATTGACCATGTACAGTTAGAGTCCACTATTATTTACCAGCCATGACATTATTATCCTGCAAATCATTTAGGCTGAGAAGTGGAAGGCCTTTGGGAGCAGTATTCCCAACTTCAGAAAATATGAAACAGCAGGTAGCAATCACTGCAAAGTTCCTTGCAGTAATTCTTCTCTGGCAATTGCATTGCCCTCTAATCGTCCCCACCCAAAAAAAAAATAAAAAAATAAAAAATTTTTTAAAAAGGAAGTGTAATGATTCTGGAATAGTTTAATATGAGTATTGTAGCCAAACAAGAGTCATAAGCATAAATGGACAATCAACATAATTCAAGAATTTAAGATTACCATCATTATAAAAATACAGCCATGCTTGCTTTATCACTTCAAAACCTGCTGTTAGCATTTAACCATTTATTTACTTTCATAAATATGCCACGTATTTTTAAAAGCATTGGTTGGGAGAAATTTGGATTTTAGGATGAATATATTAAATATATGAATTTTTTTTTTTTAGAAAAACTCATCATTGTAGAAAACAATGTGCAAACTATTGCTAATAAACATTTAGAAACTAGTTGAGACATTTTGTAAGGGATGAATATTAACTGTTAGTAAAAAATCCTGTTTCATTCTATGAATATTTTACTTAAAACTCCCTTTTAAAGGGTTTTTAATAACATAAATTGATGTCCTAGACTTAGAATATGATAGGGGGGTTCCTTGCCTTGAAAGGAATAATTAGTTGCCCGTAACAAATATTTAGGAAGCCAGAATCTTTATATTCAGTTTGAAAGTAGTAGCTTTAAATTTAAGTCCTGAGACAGCATCAGTTTGTGTAGTATGATGGTAGCTGAATATAGAGTTTGTGTAGTATGATGGTAGCTGAACATAGAGCATAGGTAATTTGACCTTGCTAGTTTATTTTAAAAAACTGGAATAAATGTACCATATGTGTTTCTAGTGTGATAAATTTCTGAGACATTAAATAAAAATCTAATTTTCTCCAAATACTTTTATAAAATAGGTAGTATGAAGACTTTTCAATTTAGAATTAATTGTTAATTGTTTAATATTTTTTAATATTTTTACATTGTTTAAACTTTTTATTGTATCAAATTAATTGGCAAAATATGAGTAACATACAAAAACACTATAATATATGTAAACAGTATAACACTGAAACTTAGCATGCACCTTCAAAATTTAAAAACAACAGAAATTGGCTCCAAATTTCTCTCATAGACAACATACTCAAAATGTTTGATCGGATTACTGATAAAATTAATTGCATTTTAAAATCACTTTTATAAAGAAATAGGATTTGTCCCTATCTAGTCAGCTTCAAATGGCTGAAGTGGAATGAGGGAGAAATAGGAAGTTAAGAATACAATTCTTATTGTTCCTATAAATTAGAAACAAAGAATTGCTGAGAAAGACTTTGGAGTTGGAAGGAATTCTTCCCTTTAATCTGTTGAGTTTCCTCCTGATATTTATGTAACTCAACAACACAAAGGAACTAAAAATACATTATGTACTTAAAGAAAAAGAATTATAAGGTCAATTGAATAAGTTAATTTAAAGAGAGAGGATATTTTCATAGACAAAATAAATAGTAAATGATTTTTAATAAATCTGTTTTGTGACAAAATCTCCAATCCAACCTAATTTTTAAAATGTAAGTAAGTTATACAAAGGAATGATTCTGTGGGAAGACAAATAATTCATAATATGCTTTAAGCTGTTGTGTGTTAAATTGATTTTAGATAAGTGAAGGGTGATACATTTTCAAGATCATTTTTCTATTTCGTTAAAAAGGAAAGTATTTGTCATGCCATCTCAGCCTAAGAATTTTCAAGATTTTTTTTATGTCTTTACCTGTGGGAAACCAGGGTTGTTATATCTATGTAAAACTCTGTGTATAAGTAATGAGTGGCAGAAAACTATTAGTATGCCTAAAATTATTTAATGAAGCCCAGATCATGACACGTCAGGAACTGTTCTTGTCATTTGGTTAGCTCCATCTGCAATTTTAATAATTCATCCAGTTCAGTGAAAGTTCAGTTTGCAATTCATTTAGAAGTCTTCTTCATGCTGCATGTTCCAGAGGGGAATAGAGCTTGTATAGTTAAAGCAAGGGCCTTCACATTTGGCAAGTTTAAGACTTGTTGACTTCAGCTCCCAGAATTCCTGAGCTAGCATGACTGGAGAAGGAATTCTGTGAGTTGAAGTCAACAAATCTTAAAGCTGTCAAGTTTGAAGACCCCGGGGTTAAAGAGAAGGCCCTGGGTCAGTTTTGGAGCTGAACTGGTAGTTTAAAAACAACAGCAACAACAACCTCCAGGGATGACAAATAGAGTCAGAACTTGTACAATTCAGGGGGATTACTTCAGCATGGTGTTCCTCCCCTTTTTTTCTATCTTATTCAATCTATGTCAGGTGTTCAGTTTAGGTGAAATGAATTTTAAACTAAGATTTGATTAAGTGGATTATCTGTGTGCTTTTTTAAACTCTACAATCACCACCAAAAGAAAATCCACATTCATCTTAGATATTTCCAAATGAGTTGATACGCTTGCCCTTCATGTTGGGCTTTGGTTTTTTTAAAAAAAATAAAGCTTCCTGAACTTTCAGGAATTGCATCCTGAAATGTTACACAAACATTTCACACACACACAAAAAGGTTTTTTTTTCTCATAAATGGTGAATAAACAGTTCAATAATTCCTGTTTTAAGAAGGTAAATATTAACTCTCCTCAGTGTCCTTATTGTACCTGGATATTTATTGGTCTGAGGCAATAAAATAGTAGACTGTAAACTTTGATTTGATGATCCAAATATGGGCAAAGTCTCTCCTATTTTGTGAACATAACTTACATTTCAAGACATTTTATGTGATATACAGGATGTTTCATGGGTATTTTAAATTCAAGAAGCTTGGTTAAAATAAGAACTATCATACATTAAACATTCCAGAGTTTTCCTATAATAAGAAAAAAGGGAAATGCTTACATATATATTGGCCTTATGGCCATATAAAGAATAAAGTGTTATTATTATCTTACTAAAATATGATACCATTGTCAGTATGGACTAATGAACATTAGACCAGCCAAATGCATTTTTTCAATTTTGTAGAATTGTGAATTTAGGCTTGCAATATAAAATTCAGGCAATCTGTTTTATAAAATGACACACAAGTAAGTGAGGAAAGGAGGTGAAGAAATAGCTGAGTAATAAATATAAAACACATATTTTTATTTTATTATTGTATAAAGTCATATTTTTTTATTTTTTTACTCTCAATATTGGGTGAGAATGAGGGACATGCTGGTTCAGTGGCTAAGACTCTGAGCTTGTCGATCAGAAAGGTTGGCAGTTCAGTGGTTCGAATCCCGAGTGTTGCATAATGGAGTGAGCTCCCATTTCTTGTGCCAGCTTCTGCCAACCTAGCAGTTTGAAAGCATGTAACAATGCAAGTAGAAAAATAGGGACCACCTTTGGTGGGAAGGTAACAGCGTTCTATGCACCTTCGGCAGTTAGTCATGCCGACCACATGACCACGGAGACGTCTTCGGATGGCTTGGCTCTTTGGCTATGAAATGAAGATGAGCACCGCCCCCTAGAGTCTGGAATGACTAGCACATTATGTGTGAGGGGAACCTTTACCTTACCTGTTGGGTGAGAATGGGAACGAAAATTCTCTCAGAGGTAAACTCCTCCAGTTCTCATGTTTTCAAATGCCTAAATTTGAAGTTTGGTTAAAAAAAAAATGGCTGAACTATGACAGTATGATTTTACCCCATGGGGGATGGAGTAATTTTTGGAATAAGTGTGATTTTTCTCCTAACGGCCTCCAATTTACATTCCCACCTTTAAAAATTACCTCAAATTATTTTTAAAAAGCCCAAAGTCATTGGAAAGGCTATTGCAGCTCGCAGGAATGTTTTTCCTGAGAGAAAGATGCCCACTCCTGTTTAAGTAGCTCACCATTTCAGGCTGTTTTTAGCTTCTCATATTTCCCAATGATATAGCAATCTGCCTGAAGTTCTTTAGCTTATAAATGTAGCCTAGGGCTCAAGTTACCCAAAGGAGGTTTATTTGCTTTCTTGCTTTCTTGCTTGTTTTCCTTCTCTGTGATTGTGAGTAAATTATGGGACAAAATCATAGGCCTATATGAGTTTGTTTGCAGCAAAACGAATGTAACATCAAAACACACACACACACTGAATTGCATACTTGTGTACAGGAACTTGTATAGAAGACTGGGATTTGCCTTCTCTTGTTGTTGTCATGGTTAATAACAGGAGTCTAAGCAGTGTTATCTTTCAGGACACTTTGCCACTCTTCATCATGATGCTATTCTTTCATTGTGAAAATTTTAAGAAAGGTTATATAAATACCTTGCTGATATTTAAAAGGATTCTAAGTGTTGCTTTTCAGATAATGAACTTGGGTTTATTGCTTTATATTATATTCACTAAGATACAGAGAAGAATCATCCTGTGCATTGTTGTCACAGGCCCATCATCTTGGATTTATAGTACTTTTAAGATACTTTCATTTCCACTCCATCCCCCTCCTTATATCATTTGCAGAAGATTTATCATCTTTGATAAAATACAGGGGCAATTTCTTCCATCCATTTTTTTTCTTCTTTCAACAGAAGCTTCCAAATGCATTGGTTAAGTTTCATCTGTTTGTTTATTGTACCCAAATTTTTCAATAAGGCTGATTTGTTTAGGCTGATTCCATTAATTGATAGTCTATTGACATAGATAACATGAAGTAGTAATGCCACACATCAGGAATCGCTTCCGGGTATTTTGAACTTAAATCACTAAATTTGTAAGTTGCTCAGAGTTGCCTCTGGAGAAAATGGGTGGCACATAAATAATTATGCTGGCATAAGACAGATGACATCTGAAAAAGCTGGATGATACTAACTTACATCTGCCACATATCATAGCCATGGGTAATGTTTGTAGCTTGAAAAAAAAGGTGTTGAATATAGCTAATGTGGTTAGTAGTTAATGGTGCTAATGAGAACAAAGAAGACCAAACTGAACTTCACTCCTGGCCAACCCACATAGGGCTGGTATTGGGAATTGTGCATTTGTGCATCTTTTTTTTGGGGGGGGGGCAGGGGAGATAAATTATAACTGTTTTT
>JANHFR010002036.1:85677-104858 GCA_032468015.1 Mimophis mahfalensis | reverse complement strand
GTTGTTTAGGACAAATTCGGCAGCTTTTATTTTTCCCGTTGTACTTATGCACTAAATGTTTACGAATGAATTGCTTCGCATTGATATGCAAGGACATGGAGTCACTTTACTCTTCCTTGCAGGAAGAATTGTAGAACTGAATCCTAAATTGGTACATTGGAACCTGTTAACATTTGTTTTAAAATTTCTGATTGAAAACATCATTGAAGCTCCAAGGAAAAATACGTTTTGGGGTAATATTGTAAAATTCTCTCTCTCTTCCGTACAGTGTATAGCTCTTTTACCCTTGGGAGACACATCCCAAGTCTTACTTCCAAGTACAACTTTGTCCTGAACGACATTAAAGATTTTCTTAGACTAAGAATTTTAGCTCCAGGGTAAGTAGTAACCCACGGGTGTCCCTTCTCTGTTGCAGGACATTCACTGAACAATGCCAGGGATACAAGTGCCATGGATACTCTACCGCTAAATGGTAATTTCAACAACAGCTACTCTTTGCGCAACGGAGACTATAATGACAGTGTGCAAGTTGTAGACTGTGGACTAAGCCTGAATGATGCCGCATTTGAAAAAATGATCATTTCAGAATTGGTGCACAACAACCTGCGAGGCAGCCACAAGAACCATAACCTGGAGCGCAAGTTACCAATCAAAGCTGTGATCGGTGGGAGCAGTAGTGAAGACGACGCCATTGTTGCTGATGCTTCATCTTTAATGCACAGTGATAATACGGGCCTGGAGCTGCACCAAAAGGAACTTGAGGCCCCACTGATTCCTCAGCGGACTCACTCTCTTCTGTACCAACCACAGAAGAAAGTGAAGATGGAAGGAACCGACAGTTACGTGTCACAGTTGACAGCTGAAGTGGAAGACCACCTCCAATCACCCAACAGAGACTCACTTTATACAAGTATGCCCAACCTCAGAGACTCTCCGTACCTTGAGAGCAGTCCTGATATTGAGGAAGATCTCTCTCCCTCCCGGAGAAGTGAAAATGAGGACATTTACTACAAAAGTATGCCAAACCTTGGAGCTGGCCATCCGCTTCAGATGTACTATCAAATCAGCAGAGGGAACAGTGATGGCTATATCATTCCCATTAACAAGGAGGGATGTATTCCAGAAGGGGATGTTAGGGAAGGACAAATGCAGCTAGTGACAAGCCTTTAATAGCGTAGCAAAGGAATTCTGAAGGCCACATGCAAGTATTAAACAGACAAACTTAATTGGCTCCACGCAGACCCCCTCATATCTGCTTGAAGTGACTATTCTCTTGTCCCTGTGGTTTCTCCCATGTAAAGGAGTTGACTGGACCTTTCAGTTCTGTGAATTTTTATAAAACAAAAACAAAAAAAAAGCTTTGTATATACACAGAGTATACTAAAAGAATTATTTGTTACAAAGAGAAAAAAAAAGAGAGAGAGAGAAAGAGAGATACCATCAAGGTATTTTAAGATATCTTGCTGCTGACATTTAAAAAAAAAGATTGTGAAATAAACACACACACATACATACATGCAAAGTGTTCCAGCCATTTTACAGCAGCAGTTTGGGAACTAAATTTGTAAATATGGCTGCATCATTTTTGTATGCCTGCATTGTATTATATACAAGAGGTAGGCACTAAAATCCTGTGGGACAAATTTATTGTACCTTACTATTCCTGACTAGACTTGCAAAAGCAGGAGAGAGATTCTGCACCAGTATGCTGTTCATGGCAAATCTTTCCCACTAAGGCAAGGGTTGAAAACATGTCTAACCACTAGCAATCAAGCCACAGGCCTTATTTCATATATTTCTTCAACTGTACAATATTCTCATGAAAAAAAAATGGCTAAAGAAATTATATTTTGTTCTATTGCTAGGGTAAAATAAATAAATACCTTTGTGTCCAAACAGAAATATAATTGTCATTAAAATAATTTTAAAGGATTTGAAGAAAATATTGTGAAACGCTCTTGGTTGCACATATGCTACAAGCTGTTTCTTCTTACACTTGGTTCCGTAGTACCGTAATATGTTTAAAATGCAAACTCTACCCATTTTCTACTTCTTTTTCACTGTAAACAGTGTTCTGCTTTGACATGACTATTCTTATGGCTTAAACTTAATATTGCCAAAAGAACATATTTTATGGGAAGAATTCTCTTAGATGCCAATTTATGCCAGGCCTTGCACAAATATTGATTAAAAAAAAGAACAATCACCCACTAGCTATAGATTCATTTCCCTTTTGTTCTTTTCTTTGGAGAAGGAGGAGGGGAGGTGGACTAGTGAAGGGAAGGTGCCTGCCCCTTTTAAGCTAAGAGAAAACATAAATATTACTCTTCCATATTCCTTCTGCCTATATTTAGTAATTAATTTATTTTATGATAAAAGAGCTAATTAAATGTACATTGTTTCAGGTTTTTCTTTTTTTGCTCTTTTCCCCCAAATCCCTTTGTGTAAACCTGTTTATAATGAGCCCATCACTAATATCCAATGTAAAGTTTAACACCTGTTTGACAGTAAATAAATGTGAATTTTTTTTCCAAATAGGTAAAAATGCGCTTTCTTGCATTATGGGTTATAAGCTCAATTACTGATTTTGTGAGCTGTTGAAATTCTGCTTTAGGATCATTCCTTTTACAGTTTTCAGACTATGTGAAGAAGATAGAAGGAGGGGTCAGTTCTGTGCTGCAACTTTATTGTCATGTGTCATTAGATGGGGTTTTAAAAGTTAGCAGCTTACTTTCCCTTTTTATATGAGAGATTTAAAAAATAAATCCATACAATCTTATTTATTAAAAGAAAATTTGAAAACCGTACAGTCATGTTTCAAGCAACAGTAATGGTAAATCTCCAATTAGCAATAAAGATAATCTCTCGTTCCCAAGAACAAAAATAAAATGCATTGCTTCATTTATTAAAATGCCATGAATATTCAAGACCTTGCAAAAATGGTAAAACCCCAGCATTTTTGTGATAGGCAAATTAACCTGACTGTTATTACTACTATTAGCAAAGAAGGAATCAAGGCAGGAAGTTGATACAATGCCCAGAACTTTATACTGTGTCAACAGCAAAGGATTTAAATTTCACTAAACTTATTTGTTTATTCCTCAACTTTGAACTGTGTATAAAGTACTCCAAATTCCAATTTTCATTCGTAGTAACTCAGATTTAAGTAATGTGCTGATTTTACATCCTTATTGCTAATTTGTTGGATCTTTTCCTCCCGTTTGTGAGTGTGAGTTGTGTGTATTGTGGCCCTATTAGACAAAACCAACATTAAACTGGCAGCCTCTGCCAAGATTTTCATTAATAATTAAGGCCACTGGGTACAATCCGCAATGAAAGTTCTACAGAAGCACCACTAAATTGATTGAAAGTTGCATAGCCAAACTTTCTAGTAGCCTTTACACGATGATGGATGGAATTTAATTTAAAGGAAACTTTTGATGTGTGGTGTAGACTACCAAATGTACACCAAGGTTTGCTGTGATCTACATGTTACTTCAGCATGATTTTCTCAGATGGTTTTGCCAGAAATATCACCCTCCTGATCCAGAATGGTGTATGCATTTTAGTGTACCGCACTAGCCTGGAGAGCAGGTGCGGGCTCTTCCCCACTGCTGAGCAGTGAGTAACAAGAAGGCGGGTGTTTGCATAGACCAGCTGCTACCAGTAAGTGATAAGAGGGCAGGGTGTGTGTGATGCATCAGACTGTCTTCTGTTAAGTGTTTCTACTTTTATTTTGTGTTTCTTATATGTTGGGTTTCCCTCGCTTAGATCTTGTCTCCCTGCCACTGTCTTTTGCTTCTTCCCACATCTGCTCTCGATTTCCATTTATATATTCTTGCAGTCTACTGTCATGTGGATTCTTTTTCAGGACCTTAGGCATCCTGCTCCTGTTAAAAGGTCTTTCTGGCACTGCACCTATAGTTAGTGTTGTATTTTGATAGGTTTGGTTTTTCTCTACCCATGGAACATGATTGGAAGAATCTATTTATTTGGGTGACCATAGACGTGTGGTAGATGAGCCTGTAAACTGTCCAGAATAAATTCTCAAAAAACCCAAAAAACAGTTGGAAAGTTCACTGAGCTCTTCAAAAGAACAGCAATAAATTGAAGGTAGTTCTAAGCAAGTACATTGGGTTTCTGAGATCATACTGGAAAATATTTCCCTTACTGAAACCACTTGATTGAAAACAAGCAGCAGTTATAAGCATTAGTTTAAGTGGACCCTTAAATACATTTCATTTGTTTTACTTCTATTGACCTCAATGTTTCTATTCTAGCATATGATTAAAGTCTGAGTCTAACTTTATATTGATGAGAAAAGAAAATCTGAGAATGATATATATGTCAACAACTCTTCACTCATTCTTATGAAATAGGTAGAAAAAAGACCAATATGCACTAGTAAGTCTTCATAGAACTTAAGTCTGCCTTTTCAATGTGGCACTTACTGGCTATCAGTTCCCATTATCTCAATCATGGACTTTTCGTTGCTATGGTCTACCAAAGCCAGAAGGTCCAAGGCAAGAAAAACATGGATTATTTAAATAAATTGAAGAAAAATAGAAAAGGTAAATGGAAACTGGTAACACCAAAAGGAATTTGTAAGCATGTGAAATTAATGCAAGATGTTAACTTATTATTCCCTTATTAATGTTCTATTATACATGGATGGTTTATAATACTCTAGTTATTTCTTGTGTTCCTTATTGTGTAGGAAGGGCTTGCAAATTAGCATCTTTCAGAGTTTTAAAACTTTTATTTTCTTTTTGTGGGGGGAAATTAATTATTCTTTCTGCTACAGACCTGTAACAGGGTTTGGAGTCACAGATGAGATGGGCAGTATAGAAATTTAATAAATAAACATTAGAAAGTGGAATAAATATATTTGCTGCCATTTTCAAAAGTCCTTTATTTATCCATATCAATGTTTCTCAACCTTAATAGCTCTTAAATGTGTGGAGTTCAAGTCTCAGAATTCTATTAAGGTTGATCACTGATCTATGTATTAAAAGCCCATTTAATAGGGTTGCTCAGCACTTTGGATTGGATTAGATTCAGAGCACATGGGGTTTGCATAATTTGCCTGAGATTCTTTAAACTGCAGAATGCTTCCCTCAGGATGCAGTAGCTTTAAAAAGCTGCAGAGATGTGCTACATGGGAAGCTTGCATGCTCCGACAAAACTTTTTTACTTACTGAATCTGAAGTCCTGCTCAGTCTTAATGATCATACCATTTCTCTTAGTGCTTTTCAAGAATCATAAAATGCTTCCAGAAGCTAACATCCAAGATAAACAAAAGGGGAGAAAATCCCACAAATATCAACAGTAAGTGGCCCAGAACTGCCAACTTAAGGAAGTGGTTTTTTTTAAAAAAAAAACAAAAAAAAACAGAATGGGAACATTAGCATCAGGATCTTTATGAAAGCTTCTGTGCTGGCAAGCACTGACAAAAATGAAGTAGTGGTATAAGGGAGTGGTAAAGCAAAGCTTAATTTTAAAGTTTAAATGCTAGAGTTTTGCTGCTTCAAATCATTTACCTGTCTGAAATTTTGTCTAAAAGTTCAAATAAAGAGGTTTTTTTACTGATTGCAAATGTCTTTAACACCCTGAAGCGATAAATGAAGACGTTAGATTGTTTGTAAGTGAAATCTTAGGTTTGTCAATCCTGCCTATTTTCTTTACTGTTCATATGACTGTAGCCAGGTTGTCCTCGGCAGAAATTGAAGGACAAAGAGAACTTGTTCAGTGCAGGCCGGTCTTGAATCTTAAAACTAGACATGTCCAGTCAGCCACGAAGGTTGCTGGGCACTGCCCCTTTCTCAGTCTACAAAAGGTAAAATGAGCTATTTTTCTTTGGCTGCCATGCTTCATGTATAGTAACTAGCATTCACAGATCTTAACTTTGTGAGTGTGGGGGCGGGGGTAAGAGAGGGGAGAGATGCTGCTGCTCATTTCATTAATGCATACAAGACTACTACAGTATCTCCTGAGTAACCCAGCAAAATATAAAACATATTGTCGTACATCAGGACAGAAATATTTTGCCATCCTGAAGGATCTATTCTGGAGTCTCAGGTGACGCATCTTCATAAATTGAAGACAAAGGAGTTCATCACCCTTATCATAATTTGTCAAACCCATATGTCACCTGACTGAATGATTTTGGGCAGCTCACCACAGTCAAGCACCTTGCAATAAAATCTATCAAAGGTGACAATCATCACAGACCAGATGGAATGAACCAAAGGGTCTTAAGTCTCCTTTCCCAAAGTCTTCATGACTCATGAATGACAACAGACAGGTGGCATCCAGATTTGTTTTTAGATATTTTTATCTCATTATTATTTTTATAACTACTCAGGGCAGTGAAAATGTCTAATACTCTTTCCTCCTATTTTCCGATCAACACTGTGAGGTGAATTAAGACCGAGAGAGACTGAGTGGCCTAAAGTCACCCAGCTAACTTCCAGGCCTAAACCAGGATTTGAACTATGAGTCCTGGTTTCTAGCCTGGTGGCTTAACCACCAGATCAAACTGTCTCCCTTTTTAATCTTCAAATGTTGTAGGTAAAATGTATCATGTTATCATCTAAATGTAAAGGTAGTGGAAGCTACTCTGTTGTGTGAACATTATGTTTCTTGGCATTTGAATTTATAGGGCTAGAGAGAGTGCTGTGAAAACAGTTGGGATTTCTCCAAAGCGCTTGTCCCTCTCAAGTGTTGTACAAGCCATATGCCAGGAGGTATGGCTAAGCCGTAGTGCGGGATGCCTTTGTTTGCTGGAAGTTAATCTTTTAATGGGGTTCCTTAGCAAGTAACTCTTGGGCTCTTAAGATTGTGTTTGGCATGCCATGCAAGATGGCTGGCAATTTATTTGAAAGAGGTTTCTTCTGCTATTTCTGGAATGTGTCACACTCTGTGTTAACGACAGACGTTAACAGCTTTTGAAGGAATCCTTCCGAGGAATCTTTCGGAGTCATTCATCAGACAGTTTCAGCTGTGAGTTTTCTTAATAGAGTTGAACTCTTGCATTCCCCACCTGCACAGTAGAGGTAACTTTTATTTCCATTGTGACTTTCTATCCTCACTTGGCAAAAGACTCCTCCAGTTTTAACTCAGAGACAATATTAAGAGAGCAGCTGTCAAGAGAAACGAAAGCTCATCTCTGGCCCTCCTTTTCCAAGGCTGCAATGGATAAAGAACAAATTAACAGACCCAAATCATACTGAGGATGACAATGATAGCTTAATTAGATTTCCTTCCTGCTTTGTTGAAGAAGTAAGGCAGTATCTCTCTTATGTTTCCCCTCACACACACAACAACAACCATTTAAGGTGAATTGTGGCAGAAAGCGTATTTAGCCCAAACTTTTCCAGAAAGTTTTTGTGGTTGAGGGTTGAATCCAGGTCTCCCCATTAGCAGCCTACCTGCACTCAGGTTGGAAAAGATGAGGGAAATGAATACTTGGATATCTGCAAGCCTTTCTCTACAGAACTGTCCCATTTATTGGTTCAACCCAGCAAAGAATAGCACCATGACAGAATTAAAAAAATGCATTCCATTAACATTGTCTGCATTCAAGCTTCGGAGTAGGTGGGTGGAGGGTGTTAAAGAAAGCAGAAAGTGGAAACAAGCTTTTTTTTTCTTTTTTCTTTTTCTTTTTCTTTTTTCTTTTTTTTTTCTTTTTTTTTGCAGGCTCTTTAGGAATGACTTGACAACCTGAAGTGAAGTGAGAGAAAATGCGACCTGCTGCATGTAGTTAAAGAGAGCATTAATTGCATGCTGTCCTAGTGATTGTTGCATGGACTGATAGACACTGCACATTTAGTCTAACAAGTTCTGGTGCAATTGTAAAAGAGAAACTCAAGGGATTTTTTTTTCTTTTTTGTACCGACAGTCAGCTCTGTCCTTAGTGTTCTTTATTCCCTTAATTCATACCCTGTCTAGTTGGTAATTTTAATTAGCTCCTGCTCTCATTTCATGTGAGGATGGCAGTAGATCTCCAAAGAAATCTAGGAAGACAAGGGGGTATAAACTGCAGTCCCATTAAACTAAGTGTGGAAGTTAGTTTCATCATAGTAATTGAGGTTCAAATGTGTTATGATGACTCCGCCTTTTATATAGGCGATGGCTAATGTTTTCATGACGATTAACTGATTTATGAGCATGTATATTAAAGAAGACTAGAGTAATAGATATATACATTAGCAATGATAAGTGCAATATTTTAATATATGCATTATTATTTTAAAAAATCAAGACCCATTTATTTTCAACTTCCCTTAACACAGAGCTTTGTAAGCAACTTTTCCAGCAGGAATAACTGAACTACAAATTAACAGGGATTACCGTCTCATTTTAATGCACGTTTCTTTGATGACGTTTTGTATACTTTTTTAAAAAAAATAGGACTTCTCTATTCTGAATGCAACTTTTGAGAAACATGAACTTTTTCAGACATATCATACTCAAACCTTGGGGTATGGAGGTATTTGGATTGAAGGAAGATGAACTCTTAGCAGATGCTGCTTAGTGTCATCTGTGCCACCAAAGACTTCATTACAACATCCCTCGAAAATCTGGGGCATGTTTTGTTTACATCTCACATCTCTACTCCACACAGAATTTGAGTAAAAAGAGCTGAGTTCTGTTGCCCCACTAAGCTAAATCAAATTTATAATACCAAACACTTTTGTGTCTACTCCTTGAAATGATTTTCATTGTCACTGGGATAGGCAGAGAATTGGACAGGAGAGGAGAAAAATCACATGAAAAATTGCAAAACAACAAGATTGTTTTTGGGAAACTGAAATATATAAGTTCACAGTTCTATCCTGAATTAGAGTTATTACTATAAAACAAAGCAAAAAATAACAGAAAGACTAAGGGATTGCTTCTAAAATCATCATCTCAAAACACTGAGATTTAGAATTCTCCTTCAGACAACATTTTTGGAATCTATATTAATTGCCCTTGAAAATCATGTTGAAATTGTTACTTTAAAATTGGGAGGTATCACTAACAAATTAGTGTTTATTTAAATAAAGGTGCTTTTATTTTCTCTTTTTTACTATCCAGATATTTTTCTCCAGATCTTTAATGGGGACATAAACACTAGTGTTTTTTTTTAAAAGCAAATACTTTATCTAGATTTTATATCTATTAATATTAATCTATTTTCTCTGTTTAGTTCATAAACAATTAGTCAGACACTGAATGGAAGAAAGAGATTCTCCTATTGGGCTACATAATCCTGTATTTTAGATCTCCTCCATGGAGTGTGGGTGAAATTTCTGCTTTTATTTCACGGCTTTCCCTTAACTCCCTGGAGCCAGGGTGTTGTTAAACCACCTTTCAAATTTGAATCATAGCACTTTTATGGCTTTTTAAAAATTAGTTTCATTCGGAGATGAAGGTCTTCAGGAAGTGACTAAGTTAACTGAGTTCATACAGAATTCTCATTCATACCATCCATCTCCCAAGTCAGCCATTACTTGAATAATTCAGATTTTGAAAAAGTTACAGTGCAGTTAGATAGAATCTCTTTAATAAACAACTTTAATCTCAAGGTGCTCTCTTATTTTAAGGAAATGCCTTCTTACTCACCAATAGCTTGGGGAAACTATTAGAGAGCATCTAACAAAGTCTTATGCTGACATAATTATCTTCCACAATAATTTGTTGCTCCATACAAAGAAAAACAGTGATCTGCAGCCTAGAATTGTTGAAGGTCAAGATTGTTTTTCCTGGTATTTCAAAAAGGCAAATCTCCATTGCAGCCTCATTATAGCTTCAGACATCTCTAACAGTCCCATAAGTGCAAGCATTAATGAAGATAGAATAATGTGTGAAATATTTGTATAAGCATCTATGGACCTGCATCTTTCCAAAAATACGCTGAAAAAGAAATCTTGAGATCATATGTTCATGTCACTTGCAAATCCTATTCTCAAAGCCTATAAATCTTGGGTTCCAATTTTCATAATTAAATGAGTGACATAAATTCCGCTTGAGCTGGTTTCTGAACCTTTTTCATTCACATAATACAAATTGTTTGCTACTGGGATACTTTGTAGAGCAGTGATGATCTGTGGCCAGAGATGTCAATTATCACTACTCTCTCCAGCTGCCCACCAGCTCCCCAGATTGAATTATTGAACATTGTTGGCAAATTGCCTGGTTTGGGTGATGCCATTTATTGATTTGGGTCTTAAAAAATATTCAAATGCTTGTAACTCCATCCTCTCACAAATCCATCATCACCTCCAAATACTTTTTTAAAAAAAGTTTCCTTTAGAGAAAAGTTTTGTTAACTTCTGGCTTAGCAAACCAAAGTGAAACAGTATCTGTTGGATAGCATTTCTCAATCTTGGCAATTTCCATATATATATATGGACTTCAATTCCCAGAATTGGCAATATTGTTGAGAAGTATTGCTGGGAGTTGAAGTCCACTCACCTTTAATTTTCCAGGGTTGGAAAACACTCCTGTAGGGTGGTCAAACAATTTAACATAGTCATCATGGTGTGAATGAAGGTCTCCCTGTTTTTTACATGGGTTGCTCATAAAAAAATGGGCAAAACTTAATCACATTGTGGCCACCATCTTTTGATCATACTCTGAAAACATCTGTGCTTGGAAGAACGGGAGTACCTACACATGCTTTGTACTTGCCTCTCCACTTCTGAAGACTAAAAAAGAATAAGTTCTTCATACCAGAAAAAGAAACCCACATCTGTTTCATTTCCACAAAGGGGGAACTGTACGTAGAAGCAGGAAATAGAGTTACAAGAGAAAGAGAATCAAAATTCTTTCACTATTTGTAAAGAAAAAGGCATATTCTAAGTGCAGGTCTTCTCATTGGATAAGAAGAGCTATACTGCTTGAACAGATTTTGCATAAATATACATTTTGAAGGGTATGATCATAATGCATAGAAGAACCAGAAGAAAAGAGAAAGGAAAAACACTAAGTAACACAAACTACAGCAGGGGTGTCACACTGGCAGCCCATAGGTTGGATGTGTCATGCTCAGACCATGCCCTCCCCAGGTTTGCAAAGGGACAAATGTCATGAAATGTCACAAGACAGCAACATGATGCCATGAATTTGATGTCTATGAACTACAGCAACATGCACAGCTAGAGTGCTTCAATGACCAAGCAAGTGAAATACATAGGTGACTTCATCAGATTTTGGGACAGCATCCAAGGGTCAACATTTTTGGCTGCAGATGCTCTTGAAATCATGCAATTTCAGAGATCATACAGGGAAAGAGAGGAGAGGGAGGGGGACACAGAGTTGGTATCCAATGTTCTTCTCCGGTTCTTCAGAATTTAACCTGCACTATTAACAAAAATCCCATTTTGCATTGCAACCAATGTGGCTAGCCCATTAATTTATCTCAACTTTCCCCAAATTAAACAGGCACCACCTATCTTAACATCTGAGTGCACACCAGATTGGCCAAGTGTTTTGAGTGATGGAAGCCAGCTGACAGCAGATATTGAAATATTTTCACATCAGTGTTCTAAATATAAAAAAAATTGCCTCTACCTCTGTTGATATTCCTCTACTTTATAGCCAAGATTCTACATTGGTTGTATTCTGTGTAAATTGCAATGCCTATGCCGTCATTGAATATCATGGCACATAAAAACCTGAATGGTATCTTGAAGCTATATACAATATCCACCAAACTGGCCAGTTTCACACATCAATTTTTTCCTCTTTTTAAAATAGCCATCTTGTATTAGCAACAGACACACTAATGATAGTATAATGTAACAACAGTTTTATGTACATACCATTTACAATGTTATATATTTATATTAACAGCAATGGGATCTACTTGAGATTG
Organism: Mimophis mahfalensis; assembly: GCA_032468015.1. Taxonomy (NCBI): domain Eukaryota; kingdom Metazoa; phylum Chordata; class Lepidosauria; order Squamata; genus Mimophis; species Mimophis mahfalensis. The sequence continues at coordinate 92,995 of JANHFR010002036.1, read as the reverse complement.
AAGAAATAAATTAGGATACTCAATGATACATCCAATTGTTCAGCAACATTGATTCAATATCTAATCCAGTACAGTTCAATCTGGCCTGAAGCCAGAGCGAGATTCAAACATCCAAAGCTTCATACCTTCCATTGGTTGCTAAAGCAAATTTACAAATGGAAGCCTTGGGTTATTTTTTAACTTTGCAACATGCAGGCTGAGGAATTCTGGGAGTTGGAATCTACATCTTAAAGTTGTCAAGTTTACAATAACTCTGGCCTAGATATAAGGAAAAGAAAAGGTCTGTTTAAGCCATCCTGGAGAAGAGATGAAATAGAACATTGAGAAGTGAAATACATGACAGGATAAATAATAAAATAATAAAGATACTCTTTTCCCTCTGCCATATTGGCTGCCATATGCTATTGTAGTCGTACATTTTGGTAACAATTGTCATCTCAAGTCATTCAACTTCATCCTGTGCACAAAAAAGCAAAAATAATGGATTTCGTTTTTGTTTGCTTCTTATTGGCAACAATACCTTGAATGACGAATTGGTCACAAAGATCTGGAAAAGCCTGACCTGTTCTTGTCACTTTGGGGAAATCTCATTGTACTTCTGAGAGCTTCAAAATCTCTTCAGGGCAGCCAAATATCATTCAGATTCATCAAATCTAGTCTCTTTCATCTCTATGTCCTGCTTTGTACCACATATCTACCATGTTTTCCCCAAAATAAGACCTAACTGGGAAATAAGCCTAGCATGATTTTTCAAGATGCTCATAATATAAGCCCTACTCCTAAAATAAGCTCCCAGTTAAGATCATAATCCAGACGGACGCATTTAGTACTTCTTTTTGCTGTGATACTTTCTACTGGATATAATAATAATGGATTTATTTACAGTCACTGACCAAAATACAAATGCAACAAAAGCATAGGAGAGGTAGAATCATAAGCAACCGGCTGCCAAAAGCCCTGGCTGAGGGGGACTGCGAAGTTCTCCTCTAACAATTACAGCTCCCAAAACAAATTTTGCGACCTGAAGAGTAATGTATGGGGAGCCGTCTCCTAGGCAGTATGAAACCAAATCACCAGCTTGACATTTAGTACTGTATTTCCCAGAAAATAAGACCTAACTGGAAAATAAGCCCTAATACGTCTTTTGGAGCAAAAATTAATATGAACCGGTCTTATTTGGGGGAGGAATACAATACATGAAGGTGATAGAGAACTTGATCCTAAAGAGATATCCATTCTGAGGATGTATTTGTTCATATAAATCCTTAATCTCAGCAGCAGGTAAAATGTTAAATGAACTAATGCATAAATAAGCACAATTCTGTCCTTTACTTTAAAGTCATCTGGCCATGATTATGCTTTCTCCCTCTCCTTCTCCTTTTCCTATCATAACTGTCATTCCCCCTTAGTTCAGAAAATTATACAGCCTGTAACTGGCAAAAAAGGCGCAATGGCTAAAATGCTGAAATTCAGCAAAACAAAATCTGTTTCCAGGTCACCCTTTCAAGGATTGCATTTATTATCAAGGGTGACATCCTGCTGTTCCTCATTCTGCCCTTGAGTCACTGATGAAGGATTGAATGCAAGTCAAACAGAAATGTCAGCAGGAGAGCAGAGTAAAAGAGGTGCTTAGCCTGGCAAAGATTAAATTAGAAGACCTGCCTTTCATCAACGTATGGATTTGGTTTGGCGAATTAACATTACATAGCTCATTATGTGTCCCTGGGTATAGAGTTGTTTGAAGGAAGCAAGTTCAGGGAAGCCAGAATAAAATAGGGAGATGATGATGATGATGATGATGATGATGATGATGATGATGATGATGGTGATAACAACAACAACAACAAAAACAACAACAATCATGGATTATTATGCTGAAAAAACTGGAGTTTTTTCAGAGTTTGTGCAGTGGTGAAAATAATGGTGAGAAAACAAAACTTAAGGACTATATCAAAACTCAGTTGAAGGACAGGCAATTTGATCAAGTAATCAAATAAAAAATAAAAGTAATTAGTATAATTAATAAATTTCTAGAAAATAGGAAGTGTGTTGGAGGATTCACATTTTCCTTGCCTAAATTTCCTTGCAAATGTAGCTCCTCTCTATAGAAAGGAATTTTATGCTTCAAAGTAGGGGGAAAACATTTCAAAGGAGGTTTTTGGTCTGAGACCTGGGTGAGATGCCATCAAATTCTAAATAAATGGATAAACTCATGTGTTTAAGACAGGGACATAAAGTCAACTATGGAAGTTGTTTATTAGCCCCAACTTTGTTTTCCAGATAAATTTATTTCTTCATTACAGGAAAAAAAAAAGTAATAATTTTACCCTCTGCAACCTTTCAGTTCAAGGACCAACAATGAGGGGACTGGAAAAAGCCATCTCTGAGGTCAGGCAAATTGGGCTTGATCTCAGATTATAAGTAAGCAAAACTGAAGTTCCAAATTAGGCTTTAGGGAAATTATACTGTATCTGTTGTGCTATTTCAAACTACATTTTTATCATACTTTCTCCCTTATTAAGCAGAAAAGTGTTTACATTACCTAAATTCAGTGTGCTACCTTCAAACTGGATGGAAGGGCAATTCAATAATACTCTCATGGTAATTCATTATTCCATATCCCAAAATGAAGCCCTTGGGACAATAACTATTGTCTTGTTGCACTAATCACTATATCTGGACTAGTTATCAACAATACATTAGCTCAGGTTGGAGATTATACATTATACAATTCTCACTAATGCAAATTTCATCAGAAACTTTACAAAAAGTTGCCCTACTCCTATCTACCCTTTTGAGGTAGTTTGGACAGGAAACCAAAAACAAAAGTTACTACCTTTATTGTAAAGTTACAATAATACAGTAGACTCTTGTAAGTTTGAAAGCATTCCCCCCACCCACTTACTTTTACCTTCCAGAAAACTAGGGAGGGGTAGCTTCTGTGATGCTTTCTCCAGCTCAATTTCTGCTGTGGGCTGAAATATATATTTTTTCATGCAGTGACTCTTCTTCCTGTCTCTTGGATGAATTCTGTGTCTGAGTCGTGCTGGATATGGCAAAGCTCTTTTGGAGCCTGACACCAAGGTTATTCTCTCATCCCATTACACCTCCAATGCAATTGTCATCAAAGATAATTAGTTTTAAACTTAGGCAAGAATTCACGGGGCCGTTTATACCTTTAAATTCTTATACAGCATGGGACCAGGTTATCTGTGAGACTGCCTCTCCCTAAGGTCATCTTTGTGTCCTCTCAGATTAGGTAGGCTGGACATTTATAGGTCCACTCCTATAAATGTTGGGACCTAGGAAGCCTGTTTTCTTGGAGACAGCCTCTGCCCTTTGGAATACCTTTTCCTCTGAGCTTTAGCAGGCTACTAACCTTCCAAAAAGTACTTAAGACCTGGCTATTCCTCTCCCCTGCAAGCTTTCAGATATGGTGAGATGGATCAGATGATCTCCTTGTGGGCTGCATGTGAAACTACAGCTATGGTACTAAGCTGGTATTTCTTTGGTTGCTTGTGGTTTTAATGTTTTCTGTTGTACTTAGATATTGTTGTATTCTTTGGGTTGTGAGCAGCCCAGGGTTTGATACAAAATGGATGACTATATAAATGTTGTAAATAAAAAAATGAATAAAAATAAACTTGCCCAAGGCTAAACTGATTAAGCACTAAAATAGTAGCTTTTTAATGTCAGCTACAGACTTATTGCTTATTATTTCATCGTTTTCCTGTTTGGGTATATGCTAGATCTTACTTGATTCATTGGGTTTTTAATTTATTCTATTTGCTTTACATTTATGAAAAGGGATCTCTGACTAAAAATGAATAATTGAAAGTCAAATAAACACTTGCAGGGAGCATACAGAGGCTCAAACAAACATTCAATGATGCCACAAGCCTACGGAATCCAGTTTCTGAGTAGCTACAGAATGTTCTCTTATGCAAAAGGATTAAAAAAAAATGGCTCTCTATTCTCCCTCCATGCCCCTTGAACACTGAGGAAAATGACTTCTATATTTTCATTTTAAAAGCTGAAGCCATAATTCTCTCATCATCAGCATCAGTCATTATCCTATCAGTTCTTCATTTCCTCCACATCCTCCTGCTTTTTTCAGAAGGGTAAGAAAAAAGATGGCTTTTAATTACTTAGTGTGATGATAGAAGGTGCTCCTCATTTTATTATACACTATGTGGACAAAGTCTGACTTAGCCAATATTATTGAATTGCAACTTCCAGTAACACTGGCTGAGAAAGCTGAGAGCTGTAATCCAATGCATTCAGATGACATAATCACTCCCAATTTGTCTTTACTTGTTAAAGAGGGTTATTTTTTTTCTTCTTCTGTCCTTAAAGCTCATATTAGGATTGAAAAATGGTAAGCAGCAAACAGTCCTTTTCTTTTCCTTTCCAACATCCCTGACTCACCAGACCTGGATCAAAGTATTTAAAATAGAGGGGAGGAAGGTTTGCAGCTTCCATCCACATGATCAGCAACATAAGAGGATACTGTGTGTATGCATATTGTACTATTCATCACATATTGTTAGTTAAACTCAGGATTGAAATGGGCCAGAGCAAAGCCAATAACAAAACAGCTCCATCTGGTGCACCAGACAATTTCCTAAATCAAGGCTCCTTTACTCATTGTCTTGTTTACCTCACAGCTTGACTTCTGCAGTGTGCTCTACATGGGGCTTCCCTTGAAGCCAGAATCATCCATTACCTTCGTCTAGTATACAATGCAGTAGCATTGCCAGTGATGGGTATACCTTAGAATGCCCACATAACCTCTACTTCACCAGATTCATTGTTTGCCAGTTTGTTTCCATGCTTGATTCAAGACGCTGGTAATGTTACCTGTAAATACCTTCCGAGCATAAGGCCTAGTTTCTTGAAGAGCTGCCTTTCTCTCATTCCTGCCAATATGGCAGGGTTGGTGCACTCTGGGTTTCTTCAATTAAACAATGGCATCTATTAGGACTGGGAACCAGGCAGGGAGTGGGCTGCTACTGGTTCACCCCAGTTTTGGCAAACCAGTTGTTAATTTTATGGCCAGTTCAATGAACCAGCAATTCCTGCCCCTAGGTGTCCACCCCACCCCTCCCAGGAGCCCCCATGCAGCCCGTTTTGTATCCCAGGTAAGTGCAGGGCCCATGTAGAGCTTGGGGAGGGCAAAAAATATGCCTCCTGAAGGCTCCAGAAGCCAAGAAACGGACCTTTCTGGCCTCCAGAGAGCCTCCGGAGCCCAGGGAGGCCATTTTTGTCCTCCTGGAGGATCGAGGAAAGCCTCCAGAGCCTGGGAAGGGTGACACCCCCCCCCCCTGCTGTGGTTCAGGGGGCTGACACTCACTATGGCCCTGCCCAACCAGCAACTAGGCAGAGAACTGGCTGCTAATTTTTTTGAAGCCCACCCCTGGAACCAGTCCTTCTCTTCAACCAAGCTTGCTCCCTGGAATGAAGTTCCCTCAAGATCTAAATGGCATCAGCTGTACTGGTGTTTCAATTCTGTCATTCAAGGCATTGTTGCCAATAAGAAGAAATAAAAATCAAATTTGTAATGAACGACAACAAAAACACTTCTACTTTTAGCAATAGGAATCCTGAGTACAAAATGGTGGTGGCACCCTTTTCATCCTTTCCTATCATCTCATGGCAGGGAAAAACAACTTCACTGCAAATCATTCAGACAGACAGGGATACAGTAGCTAGTGAAGGATAGCTAGTGAGAGAAGCAATTTTACCCCAAAAAAACAAGATTGTAGGGTTGGAGTTACCCTTGATAATGGCATCTTCTCAAGTAGACACAGAAGGTACAGAGTGAACAATTTACCAGGTGATAAAATTAGAACCAAGTTATTTTTTTTAACCCTGAAATCATTGTCATTTAATTAAGCTGGATCCCTCACCTTTATTACCAAATGTGGTTCAGATGTCTTCATAGGTATATATCAGCTATTCACAGATTTCAGGTGGGTGACATGAAACCGTGGACTAATATAAAATAGTTCCATGGTTTTTAAAAAAATGGAGGTTGTTTTCTTTTTACAACTCTATCGGTTTTGCATGTTAGAAAAGGGGTAGTTCAGTTCAGCTGACCTCTACTGAAGGGGATGAGGTGGTGTATGGGCAGAAGTTCTTTTAAAGGTCTGAATAAAGCCAGGCAGCCCCTTGAATTGGCATTTAGAAGAGAAATGCTGCTTTGATGCAAAATGACATTTTGACTGAAGCTTTATCAAACCAAAATGCTTCTTCGAGACTGAAAAATTCTATAAGCTTACTTCTGAAGGTAAGCGAAGTTTTATGCTGCGGTATTGTTATGTGAGTGTTGCTGCCACCAATATCAAAGACGGTGTACCACACTCCATACAAAAGTAAAAGAATGGTTTTTAGTAAACAAAACAAAGCAGCAATCCTGGGTTTTAAAAAAAGAAAACCTAGTTCTGTGCAACAAAGCAGTCAATTCCAAAACATGGATGGCCTGAGTGAAGATGAATGCTTTTTTTTTTTTTTTTTGTAGTTAGCAAAAGTGCCAGGTTGAAAATGTACTTTCAAATGTAGGAATTTGTATAGTAAGAACCCACAACTGAAAAAAATGCTGATTTAGCATCTTCTGCTATCACAAGGACTGCAAGCAGGAGCCTCTAAAACTTAAAACAAAAACAACTTAAAAACTTAAAACAACAACAACAACCAAAGAGAATATGCCAAGGCAAAATTCCTACCAATTACTTGGATCTAAGCCATTTAAGTCTTTTTATAAGTCAACAGTTAAAATATGAAGTGGCCTCTGAAATGAATTAGAAGCCAGCACAAGGAACAATTGTGATATCAGATTTCCATGCAACACCATACCAGGTTAATGACATTTTATGACTTCTTGTGGGAGGGTGGAATGAGGGAGGGCTGAGATTTTGTGTTGTGGATTTTTGATGTTGTAAGTCACTGGGAATCACTTGTGTGTGAGTTGGGCACCGATAAAAAATTTTTTTTAATAAATATATTTTTAAAGTGTACAGGCAGTCTTAGAAGAGTAAAAAGTTTCTATTTTCTACATGAGAACTTTGGCAGGTAATGGTAAATTTCAAAAGCACAATCACAGTGGAATTGAACTGAAGTCCAAAATTAAAGAGAATTTAATTTAATTTTTTCTCCTCAATGTTTAATTATGAGGTGGATGGATCATGATAATAGCTTCAAATGATGAACATAAATGTGTGAGGCAAGGTATAGTAAAAACAACGTAAGAGGCACAACAGACAAAATCAGCAAGATACTACGCAGGCACCACATCAAGACTGCCTTCAAAACAGACAGA
>JANHFR010002036.1:37266-53570 GCA_032468015.1 Mimophis mahfalensis | reverse complement strand
TGTGTGAGGAAGTTGTCCAGTTTTTCTTTCCCATGTGGCCAAATTACAAAAGTGTCACTCACATATCTAAGCCAGAGTTTGGGTTTGTGTTCAGATTTCTCTATATATGCAGGTCTTGGTGTATTCGGGTCTTCTCCCGTGTAAGGTTGGCGATGTTTTGGTGAGGTCACACTCATCATCTTCAGGCTGATGTCTTCAGCTTCTTGCTTCTGGGAGCAAATTGCTCGATGAGTGTGACCTCATCGAAACGTCGCCAAGACACCCTCAACCTTACAAGGGAGAAGACCTGAATACACCAAGATTTGCATACCTGTACCCGTGAAAATCTACAAAAACAAATATATATATATATCTGTTTGGTGTTGTGTATCCAGTGACATATTCAACATCCTGCTTTATTTATTTAAACATATCTATTTGTTTGTTTGTTTTAATCAAATTTACATGGCTGCTTATCTCACAAGAAGTGATTCTGTTTGGCATACTACAATTAATTGTATGCCAAGCAATGGTATAGAGATAACAGCAAACAAACTGACAAATTAATGTTGAAATGTAAGTTTAAAAAGGTTCTGATAGATTCATCATGATCATCACAAGCTGGTTCCAATTTACAACTCCATTTGAATCATATAAGGAACCCACAGAATACTTATAAGAAAAAAACAGAGGAGCCAAAGAAACAGGTTTCCTTATTTCTCTAACATTATATCAAGGTTTAAAAACATTGCAGAATCCAGGGATATATTCCATCATTAAACACTATATGCCATTGCAAATTAAACTGAAAATTAAAGTAACATTTTAAAAAATGGCTAATAATTTGAATAATTGCAAATTCTTGATTATTATTACTTTTTAAATGTTCTGAGAAAACATTAAAACCCTCTGGAGTTTGGTAATCTCATTCTTTTTCAACCATTGGCATTGGAGGAGAAGGTGTGCATGGGGATCTGACTGATTGCTACTCCCTCTAATGCATGTTAGTCATCTATCATATTGTGGTAGAATCTCCAGCTAGAATAGGAGGTGTGAAGATGGGTCTGAGTTTAGAGTCCTTGCACACCAGGAAGCCATGCATATTTTACCTTCCATAGAACCCCTGAAATGTTCATCTGACCACAAATCAATGTGAATATACATGTCCCAGGATAATGTTGCAGGATCCAATTGTGATGGGTCACCGGGACCTGAAGTTTTGTCTTCTGAGCTTTTGGACTCATGCTGGAGCCCATCTTCAGGAAACTTTTCTCTAGCAGAGTGTGTCTGACCATTATCTGAGTATGTAGTCAGTCTACTGCAGGGGTCTCCAAACTTGTCAACTTTAAGACTTGTGAACTTCAACTCCCAGAATTCTTCAGCCAGCATAGTTATGGTGGTTGGAGAATTCTGGGAATTGAAATCCACAAGTCTTAAAGTTGACAACTTTGGAGGCCTCTGACATAGTGGATGTGTTTCAAACTCACATCCTCACAGTGGCATCACATGTCTTATTGGGACATTTTTCCCCTTTGCTAAACCAGACATGGGTATGGCCAATGCGTGATGCATCTGGCCCACAGGCCAGTAGTTTGACAACCCCAGTCTAATGAGTTTCTTGTAAATCAGCATGCAACAATTTTAAAAAAGTAACTTTGATCAACTCATGGTGACATTAAGTTTCCTTGTAACTGATCTTTGCATTCTTTTCATTTGGTAGGAAGTTCTCCATAGAGCAGAAAAGCAAGAGACCACTGACTCTTCTTCCTTCTCCTCCTTCTTGTGTCCCTCCTTTTCTGTATGGGCTTTGATCTACAGAGGCACTGATAGATCATCCATCAAAGAACATTTCTAGATGGCTAGCTGTATTACAGAAAATTCTAAGTCTTGGAGCATCTTAAATATTAACCACTCTGCTATGACATAACTTTATAGACCACGAAGTTTTACAAACTTGATGTGTACTCCAGGTATAGATGTACCAGTAATTCAGGATTATACTTCAGATGTATCATGAAATGGACTTTATTCCATGGCATTATACTCTTCTAATATGTTCTACTTTCAAGATCCTACAATATTGTGTATACTTGAGATAAAATGGTACCTTGGCTGTTTGTCACACGGTCCTCCATCATATTGCATAATTGTGCACATGGAATCTATTTATAATAATGGTTATGGTATTAAAAATAACTAAACATATCGGTGTAGTCTTTTTTTTTAAACTTCTAGCTTTTATAAATTCCTTCACCACTGAGCTATTCCCCATCCAACTCAGTGTTTAATATTTCAACAACTTAGTCCTAAGGGAGGATCTCAGAAAGCAGCAACTAGGACATCTTTGATCTTCAACTGCAGTCTGGATAATATATTAGGTTTTGCCCCCTGGATTTCTTCCAAAATAAATATACTGGGAAAGGAGCAGGGACAGTAGTTTTGGGAAACTCTTGTCTGAGAAAAATGTTCAGCTTTGGAGTATTGTTTGATGCCTTGCCAGCTGAAAGATTTGTGGCTAGCTCATCCATAGGCATTGAACAGTCTATGGGGAAGACAGGGAGCAGGAATGAAGAACCTATTTTTCTCTTGTCAAAATAGCAGAGAGTAAAATGTCTCTGACATCAGATCCATTTCATATCTTTCAGTATTTATTTTCTTTTGGGTGTTTCTCAACTAGGTCAAGAATGTTCGTATTGCAAGGCAAAGAGGGCAAAAGATAAAATCACCAATACAGTTTTAGCTTGCTCTTAGTCTTAGTGTGCCCAAATCATGGAATTCATACTGTTTTAGATTCTACACTAATAAAACTCTGCCTATAGCACTGTGCCTTTGTCTGAATGCCACAGTTTGAGATAGATGGTGATTATTGGAAAGGATTCAGAGAAAGGGAATGTATGAAGTTGATCAGGGGAATATTTGGTGAAGAAAGGCTGAAGGACGTGTGTATGTTTAGATCAAAGAAGGGAAAAAAATGAGATAGAACGTGATTGCATGTTTTGAAGATTGGAAGGGCTTTCAAAGGTTTTATTGTAGAATTAAGGGAAGCTTCATTATCAGAGTAAAGGGTGACAGTGGAACAAAAGATCTGGAGAAAATGAATGGGCTCGTCCTTTCTGAAGAAAAGATGTTCAATCCTCATTTGTGAGTGCTTGTAACTTTAGATTTTATTCACTGAGAAGTGATTAGGAGATCACTGCATGATTCTATGCTATTAGACAGGGAAATGCTCTCCTAACTCTATGCAGGAGACAGGCAACTATTTTTCAAAAGAGGGCTTTTTTAAAAAACTGAAAAATAAAATCTGCCTTAAAGGGCTAGTAAGTGTGGCTGTATGAGTTTGGATCTCACTGAGTAAATTAAAAAAAATAATCATTTGGAGGATTACTTTCAAAAAAATGTATTATGTCAGTTGGAGGAATCACACAAATGTTTTGCATATTTGTCTCTTTTTTTTAAAAAAAGGGAAGAAAGTTATACTGTCAGATTGCCTTGGTTTGCTGCCAATTTTAATATCAGGATCTTAGACAGGTGCCAAAGTCTGCAATATTGGACAGGGATGAATGCAAATTATAGGTTGCCCATTCTTGCTAGGCAGGGAAAGGCTGTATGATGAAATGGTGATGGTGTTAGAATAGATTCTACCATCAGCTGTGGAATCTCACTGGGTGACTTTGGATCAGTCACTCATTCTCAGCTCTTTCTACCTCTCACAGTTCTGTGAGGATAAAATGAAGGCAGATCCCCATGTGCTGTATATTGCCTTATGGAGGAAAGTTGAAAGAGAAGTCTAAGAGCCAAACTGGTATTAAAAGTTGGATTTAAATAAACTAGAATTTATTCAGGGTTTTTTGGTGTTTTTTTGGTATGAGAATAGTATTGGCAGCTGCTTTCAATTCTAAGTTTTTACAACTTCAGAAACAGGAATTATAAGGAAATGAGTCACAAATGATTAGAATCGATCTGTTTATCTATCTGTTTCTGTCAATCATATCTTTATGTCTTGGTCTGTCACCTCCCTCTCTATCATCTCTCTATTATCTGTCTATCAGTCATCCATCTCTATCTTTCTTTGTCTATCTGTTTATCAATCATGTCTCTCTGTTTATATGTATGTATGTATGCATGTATGCATGTATGTATGTATGTATGTATCCATCCATCCATCCATCCATCCATCCATCCATCCATCCTTCCATCTATCATCTATCATCTATCCTCATCTGTATATCATCTCTATCATCTTTGCATAGAGTTTATCCAACATCTTTGACTTGTTAAACTGACCCGGTTATCTACCTCCTGTGAAACCAGCCAGTGTGCTCCAATGAATGCTCTGAGGGCTTTTTAAAGACTTTGCAAAACTGTTTCTACCACTTACACTGCACAGAGAAATTATATCTTGTATTTACATCAATTTACTTTGTTAAAATAGATCATTTGGTTTTTTTAATGATGCCATCTGTTTCTTGCCTAGCGTCACTTTTTTACAGACTCACAGGGCTGCTAGGCCCCTTCCTCATCGCAAATCACTATGCAGAAGGGGATTGAAATGTTAAAAAAAAATACAATGAAATCAGGGAACTAAAGATCAGGTTCCACATACTCATCCATATGCATTGCTAGCAACAAACAGTTTGTCTGCAAAAACTCAATGAAGTCCTTTGGAAGGTTGCTCCTTCTCAGATAAAAATGAAAAAATCCCTTGAGTTGAGTTGGGCTTCAGTCCTAGTTACTATTGGCTACATACCTGTAGATCAGGGGCATCCAACCTTGGCAACTTTAAGACTTATGGACCTCAATTCCCAGAATTCCCCAGCCAGCATTGGGTCTTTTAAGATCACATCTTAAAGTTGCACAAAGGTGGACATTCCTGCTGTAGTGTACCTTCACAGCAACAGTACTGAAGATGTCTCTAGTTTAAAAGACTCCTTTTTTTCTTTCTTTGAGATTTAATTGAAACCAGGATGGTTGCAGAACCTAGGAAGATAAATGTATAGAAAAAGACAGGACATTCACACAAAGCTATCTAATGCTGTAACTAAATCATTTAATAATAGCCAAAGTATGAGTAAGAACACAGCACTCTATTGATTAGAATGACACGGAAACTGTCTTCATGGTTAAAGGGAGAGAAAAGGCAATTGCTTTTGTATCAAACTGAATGAGGATTCATTAAAATGCTGAATAAAGTTTTCACACAGTACTAGGTTTGTAGTTGATCAGTTCAAAAAATGCAAATGGCACAGAATAAATTTTCTGTGTGCCAAAGTGTAACTTAGACCTCAAAGAATCCATAGCTATAACCCATTAATACTACCCACACAATGAGGAGGAAAATGTGAGAAAGTCTTTATTATAGATTTTTTTCATATGGTGGCAGGACCTGGAATTAGTCTTAAGATGTGCTCCATGATAAAGAATTGAAAAGTTTCCACTAATGTCATACTGCAAATGGTTAACAGCTTCCAAAATACAGTATACCAGTTGATAAACAGCTTCATATAATTTGATTTATGCAGGAATAAAAGTAGTACATTGACTTTCAAAATCCACCTTCTTTTCACATGACATTATGCCTTTCATTTTTTTGTATAAATTATAAGAACATGGGGACAATCAATGTGACTTTTAAGGAAGAGTGTCTCTGTATGTCTGTGCATATTGCTAATTTGGTGAAACTAATATTTCTGATGCATTTGATCTATCATTTAAAATGAATGCTAAGGCTTTTCTGACATTATTGATTGTCATTATTCAGCGTTAGCTATAGTGCTTTATTAAACCAGAAATCTCTACTTAAGTACATTGTTCAAATAAAATCTTCAGGAAAAAATTAATACCGTACAGTGCAATCAGGTAATCACTGATTTTTACTTAAATTTGCATTCTGATAAAGTGGGATCCATATCATGTGGAAGTCAATGCATGCACAAGAATACTTGCAAACACTCTTTTTTTGTATAGTTATTACAAGTTAATGCACAGATGTGTGTACAAGCTGATATCCTTGGACTGACAGTGGAGAGGGGAAGGTTTTATATGTTATCATATGAAATGTTTCAGATTTTATTCCAAAAGAAATATTTGCTACTATGATTTCTCCCAGAATTGCAAGAAAATCTTAATGGGCAGCCTTACACTCTTAGAAGAAAAGATAGCTCGAAAGGGGTGCAGACAGGTGCCCCATCTTCATCCCAGCTTGATTTGAAGCAACATTTCCAGATTATTTCTAAAGCTCAAAATACCCTCTTTGTATAATGCCCCAATGAGGCTATTGATATGCCATTACTTGCCTGTAAAAATCAGTACCTCATTTCCTATTGCCCTTGTGGTGAATTTATTTGGTTATATTTGTGTCTTCTTTAAATATACAACCAAAGTGTGAAAACACCACAACTATGCTAAAAAAAAGCAAGAGTTCTATAAAAAGAAGATCAACAAGAGCTAACAAGCTTTAAAAAATAATATTCCTGGCTGACACAACAGCATCAGAATGAATGCCCTTTGGGAAAGATTATCAAAGTTAAGACATTGCTAATGAAAATGTTCCCTTTGCAGAAGATGGTTGCAGAACTCTGGCTTGCTGCACCTTTCTGGAGCATTTCAAAGACTCCTTTGATGAGAATTTCAAAATATAGACAGAGAAAGGTAGAGATAATTACCTTTCACGGTTTGCAGGTGGCACATAAAATCACAAGAAGTGATGAGGTAGCAAAAGAAATATTGTGGCCCAAAAGTCTTGAGTTTCAGCAAAGATCAATTTTGGAGTAAACCTGGGAATCAGAACAAGCAAGCAGACATCTTAGGGTAACAAAGAATAAGGACAGTTGACAAGTTTTTATTCTGTTTAGTCATTGAGGTTTTTAGTTAAGTTCATCTGTATCTGGATTCATTTATTTTTGCATTAAAATCCACATGTGAATTTTCACATGTATGTTCTCCTAACATATACCTACTTTCTGTGCCTTTGTTCTTTACACATTTTTATACCTGTTTCATTAAGTATCTTGCAAAATTTGTACAAGTGCAGGTTTTGATTTGAATGTAAATTTAGCTTATATAAATTGGATATGCTACTTTTATCTGGGCAAGCAGGCATGATGGCATTTTTGAACTTCACATTTATAGAGCTACTGTACTCATTCTCTCCGTCATATAGGATAGGCAAGATAGGTAGGAACAGGTACCATCCTCTATATGAGGGGAATTTCTATAAAATCTAGTTTCTTTGGGAATTTATATTAAAAATGAAGTAAATTAGATGTTACATGAAAAAAAGTTCCTATGTTATGGAAGCAAGAATAGGTCTTAATTTGTTTACAGTTTTTTTTTAAATGGAATGAATACTGTCCTGATGGACGTGGATATTAAAACTGAGGTAATTTACTGATTCATAAATTCCTGTTCAAGACTTTCATCCCACTAAAATTCTGCTCAATTTGAAGCGTATGCTTATATTCAATGTGGGATTATATTTTCTTTTTCTGTGGGGGAAGAAGTATGTGCCAAGTTACAAGCATAGTTTTAAAAAAATAGTTCTGCTTAGTATGTATGTATGTATGTATGTATGTATGTATGTATGTATGTATGTATTTAATGAAAATTCATGGCTATGGTCTTAGGTATTGTACCCTGAATTTATGAGATATTTTCTCAGTACAAGAAAAATCTTGTTTCTGCTTTTTTTCTATTATGTTCATGACAGATAAGAAGTACAATAGCCAAACTGAAATACTATTTCAAGAGTGGTGTATATTCACTAAAAATGGGGTTGGGAAGATGTCTTTTATTTGTTGAACATAAGGTTGAGGTTGTATTTTTTTTGTCTCAGCGTCTTGATCTGTCTTTCTTTATGAATAATGTTCTTACATTCAAAGGCTCCATATTTCTTCCAGTGTACAGTAGTATTTCATAGTTCCCTTCAACTATATTCAGTACAAAAGAATGCATTCACTTAGGGATAACACTGAGCCATAAAGTCTTAAATGTTATGAAGACAATTGAACTCAAATATTACAACAATAGTAAGCATGTTAGTATAACACTACTGAGTTAAAGCTCTTTTATTTTATTTTTTCTCCCATGGTAAGCCATCCAGAGTCACTACATGATATATGAAATGGGAAGTTATGTCAATTATATAAATATGAGCTAAAAAGGATGGGCATGAAACAGAAAACATGCCTTCTTTTTTAAACTTAGAATTAAAGTACCTCTGTAGTTCAAATTGGCTACATTCCAATAAAAGTCAACATAACTTAAGTGTTCTATATTCCATGAGAACACAACTTGAAATCTTTCAGGGGTTCTATTTGTAGGAAGCAATGAGAATATAGCTCTACTCTGCCCCCACTGAAATATCTATTGTCAATTTCTTAAATAAAAAACTCTGGATTGTTTAACCAGCAGGTAAACTCCTTAACATACCCTTCAATTAGAGTATCATGCACACTATCCGTATTGCAATCAGTGATTCATACACAGTAATAAATAGAAGCATACACAATCAAATAAACATATGGTAATCAGGGATGCCATATTAGATGACATGTTTTACCACCTGCCATGCAAAAGTTGCCCACAATATTTGGCCTCAGAAAGTAAAAACTTTGTATTCCAAAGACCTGTCCATCTATTGATGTTGTGGCAAGATAAGTAAAACCAATGAGTTCCTTAGATGTCTACAAAAAATGAAGTACAACATTACACAAGCAATGGTTTTTCGATCTCTCCTGAACCATATGGACAAGTTTGTTCAGTTAAGGGAATTTTTGTTGAGTATATACACAGCAAGAAAGTGAATGAAAAGATGTTATCCCATGTCTGAAAGGAGGTTCAGAAAGAAATAACACCAGGTCCCTAAGGGATCAAGGTTCTTCTGATATATGGGTTCCCGCTGAGATTGAATCAATATTCCAAATCTTTCATCCTCTGGAGGAGTACATGCCTAGCCTTATGATAATCTAAAGTAAGTGTTCAGATGAAAGACCATGAGAAACTAGTTTGGATTCTATGAGATCATTCCAACTTCTCTTTCAGTACATGGGGTGTTTGCCCTCATCAGCCTCATATAACCAGTAGTAGCAATGACAGCCCCACCCTCACTTTATCTTGGTATGAACTGTGACAGGTAGACCATGAGACATAGCTTATGTTGGAATGAGATGGAAATACTCCTTTAAAAGTTGAACAGGTAAATATTCAACAAGTTGCCTTTTCTGTGGGTCAACACTGAGAGACCAAGATGGCTTGATGATTCTGGTCATTAACTCTGTCTCAGCCCAACTTACCTATATTCTTCATGAAGGAACATAACCGGTTGATTTGTACAAAGCCAAATTGGGATAGCAAATCAATAATATCATGACATCTTTGCATGTCCTTTACACATAGTTCTGATTCATGATTAGCAAGTTGTGAGAAAGAGCCCCTAATGATCCTTCCTTCACTTTCTCCACAATAAGAGTGCCATGAGAGTCACATCTACTGTATGCCCATAACAGAATCATGGATTGGTATGGCTATTCCATTCAACGTGGCTGATTAACATTACTCATATCATTGTTTATTTGCTTTTTACAGTTCATGATACCTTTGTTTCAGGAAAAGACAACTAGCTATTTGCAGATTGAGTGCTAAAATTCCCTTTCCCTATATTTGTTTTGCATATGAACTTTAAAGGTGCACAGCATTCCATTGTTAAACAGTTTCGCTATAAGATGAGAATCAGCCTGTTTTTAATCATCCATCATTGCTTTGTCAAAACATTCTGGCAGTGTGAGGTTATGCCAAGTATGTGTAAAATCAGAACACCGTGAAATGAAGAGCCTATGTGTGAAAGAATGCAATATTTATTTATTTAAATGTCCATGGTATGTACTTGTGTATGCTGCCTATGGGTTTCTCAGAAAAATTAATTTTGCCACTGTTGGATACAATATGTTGGACTAAAAGTAGTCTTAAGATGATCCAGCAAGGATATTCTTATATTCTAATAGCAGAGTACTTCTATAGTTCTACATTATTAAGCTATATAGTATAGCTTTGTATAGAGAGTTATATAGATGTGAATTTTGGATGATCACTAGAGTCTATCAGTATGCCATAAGTAGGAACAGTGTTGGAAGTGAAGAACCCATATTCAGACATAATGAATATCTTAGGAACTGAAACCACACTGTCTGTTAATACATTTGAGAAAATCCATCCTGTTCTTCAGTGTCCTCACAATGAGGACTTAGAGCTATATCAGTTGAAAGCCTCTGAGAATATTGCTTTTAGATCAGAGCAGTTCATTAGGAAATCTGTTCAGGAATATAGGATAGTATTCTTGAATATGACTGAAATGATGTTTTCTGCTTAGGAAATGGATGTTTGAGGATGTATGAGGAACCCACGATGGAGGCTAACTTTAGGAGTTTGTCTCATCCTCTACAAATTTAACTAGAGAATCATAGATACTTTGATGGTTGCTATGAACAAGCAACTGTAAGTATGTCCCACAGCTACTTCTTCAGAAAGTTCTGAACCAGTCTTGTGTTCCAGGGCAGTCTGTACAATCAAGTTAAGTGAAAATTATTATTTTTCTGTCTCTTTAGCTGGAGAGTCTCTCTGTGTAAAAAAAGTTACAGGGAGCATTGTAATGACATGATGCCACGTGGACTTTTTTTGACTCTGTTTGATAGAGCTCTTTTGGCTGTTCCTCATTACTGTTACCATGAGTTCTTGTGTTGTGGAACAGATCTACATAGAATTATCAAACTCTTTTGACTAGCCAGTTTGATGTAGTGGTAAAGATGTTGGCATAGTAAACCCAAGATACTGAGTTCTGGTCCTGTTTTAGGCATGAAAACCAGCTGAGTGACTATGGATTATGAACCAGTCATTCTGTCTCAACCCATCTCACCAAGAAGGATTGTTGCTGTTGTGAAAATAGGAGGAAGGAGTATTAGGTATGTTTGCCACCTTGAGTTACCTGTAAGTAACATATATACTTATATGCTACTTATAAAGAAGTAAAGGCAGAGAAAAAGAAAACCCTAATAAATAAATACACTTGTGTGTAGTCTTGAGTGTAGTGCAGGGCATACCTGAGCACAGGACTTGGCAACCTTAAACTCTCAAAGAGCTAAATGGACCTGTTTCCCACAGAAAAGAAAACATCGGGAGCCACAAAACCCTTCCCGTGGCTTAGTTCCTGAGCGGCCACAAAACTAGCATATATAGTTGAATTAAAGATTCTGTTTTCTTCTGAACTTTTCTTTTCTTGGACATATTCAACAGTTAGCCTACTGGGGGTTGAAATTGTGTGCCAGTGGGTGTCACACATTGGCAGTTGTGATGCATATTTTGAGAGCCAGGGTGCCGCAGCAGAGGAATGAAAGAGCCACATGGGGCTCCAGAACCATAGGTTACTGACCCCCGCCTCAGCATTACTGTGCAGAATGGTGAAGAGATTTAGGCACCGGTCCCTATTTTCCTATGTGCTTTTCTTTATAAAATGGCTCCTCTTCTATTTTCTTGTACATAGCATGACTTGGCAAGTTTGCAGCCTGCAAGTCTCCCCACTGCCTTTTCCCCTTCCTTCTTCCCACAGCTGTTTCTCATTGTTCATCATGTTCTCATCTTCTAATCTAACTTAACTCAAGAGTATTATCTCTTTCTTTTAACTCTAAGCCAACCACCTTAGAGATTCTGATACATATTTGGAATACTGTATACAATTCTTGTCAACACATTTTGAGGAAAAAAAATATACATTAGAGATGGAAGAGGTAAAAAGTGAGCAACCAAAATGATCAGAGGGCTAAAACACATTCCTTCAAGAAAAGATGAGAAGGATTTGGACTCATTAACCTGGAGAAAGGTGACTGATTGGGTATATGAGGTGAATAAAACGGCCCATAGCATTCCCCTTTTCCAAAAATGCTATGAGCAAGGTCATCCAATGAAACTGGAAGGAGATTTAGAATAAACAAAATCACTTTTTTTCAAATTCATTACCACAAGAAGTTATGGTTTGCCACCAATTTTGATGGCTTTCAATGGGGACCTAGTAAATTCATGGAAGACAGATCTATCAAGGTCTATCAGTCCTGAAGAGTCTATATGCCTCCATTTTGGGGAGCAGCTAAAAATCCAAATCAGAAAGGTGCCAGTAGAGCTATTCAGGCGGTCAATAAAACCCAAATACCTAGCTTTGGAAGCATTTTCTCTAGAAGAATGAAATCAGGCAGGCTAATTTCTCCTGGCCTTAAGTTATCTGTGCATTTATGACAAGTGTTGCAAAGTGAACAGAATCCCAGTTCCACCCTTTGAAACAACATACAGGTGAGGGCCATACAGCAGTTCTCTGGCAAAATCTGCAATGCAAAGTGAGATGGCAGCTTTGTGGTGCAGCATTCCATTACTCTCTTATCTGTTGAAGGCAAGAAATTACCAATGTATGTGTAGATTAGTGGAGAGGGTAAAATGGAGAGAAAGAAAAAAGAGGAAGGAGAGAGATGAAAAATAAATATCTCTCTGTAGAGTAGAGAAGGACAGTTTCCACAAATAAGAAGAGCCTCGGTGGTGCAGCAGGATAAGTGCTTGCACTTAGCTGCCAGCTGCCTACAATTAAGGCAAGTTCAAATCTCACCAGACTCAAGGTTGACTCAGACTTCCAGTCTTCCGAGGTAGGTAAACTGAGGACCCAGATTGTTGGGGGCAATCAGTTGACTTTGTAAGTCAATAAACTGACTTTGTGAAACACCGCTCAGGATGGGCGGAAAACCCTACTAAGCTGGTTTATACAAAGAATGCCGTCAATTGCTATAGTGCATTGTAAGCCACCCTGAGTCTCTGGAGAAGGGCAGCATATAAATGGAAATAATAATAAAAAAATCTATATCTGAAAGTATCTTTCTGAGATATCCTGAAGCCCAACAGTATTACTGCATGGCACAATTAATCTCAGTGGGTATCCTTGACTTAGAACCATTCATTTAGTGACCATTTGAAGCTACAACACTGAAAAAAGGGATTTATGACTATTTTTCACGCTTACGACAGTTGCATCATTCCTATGGTCATGTGATCAAAATTCGGTTGCTGGGCAACTGGTGCATATTTATGATAGTTGCAATGTACCAGGGTGTGTGATCCCCTTTTGCGAACTTCTGACAAGCAAAGTCAATGAGGAAGCCAGATTCACTTAACAATTGTGCTGCTAACTTAACAACTGCAGTGATTCACGTAACAACTGTGGCAAGAAAGATCATAGAATGGAGCAAAACTAACTTAACAAATGCCTCACTTAGCAACAGAAATTTTGGGCTCAATTATAGTCCTAAATCAAGGACTACCTGTCCATCCCACAATGCCTAATTCTGAGAAAATGCTGCCCAAAAATCTTGGAGACTTTTGCCCAGCAGTCCAAAATATGAAGCGGTGGCTCTTCTCAATATGTATTATCCAATAAGTGCCATGTTTTTCTTCCAGCACATTAAATAACACCGTTTAACTACACCAGGGAAGAATTATACTTGTTTGTTCAGGAAATAACTGTATTTTCCCAGCAGCAACAATGCTTGCTTGCTAGAAATGCAAACAGAAGCACTTATTTGGGAAGAAATGCGGATTGCATTCAGTAAGTGAACAACATTATGGCACTTCTGCCAAGGCTGTTTCTGTTTAATCTGAGCAAGATATTTACAATGATTTTTTTTTCCTTTTATAAAATGAAATCCAATTTATCTTTCTATTAGCTGAATAAATAATCATTCATTTCTTCATAACTAAGATCTAGGCTTGGTGAAGGCTGCAGAATTGTTCTGAACATAAGGGATCAATTTTCTGATTATTCCCTCCCATTATTCTAGCTCTAGAACAACAATACGTTATGTGAAACTGCCGCACAAATCATGTCAGTTTTGTTCTCATAACATTGGAATTCAAACTGTGATAAATTACTCGAATTGGCTCATTCTCATAAACATTAAAACATTTTCCAAGACTATTTGAGAGGGACAATAGTTCATAACTTTTTCTTTGCGAAGACCACAATTATTTTTATTATTCACACAACAAATTAATGTCTGACATAGGCAACAGGGGAAAGGATTAGCTGGGGTAGCACAATGAACAAGCCCAGTGTTCTGTTGTGTAACCTGGTTTTTGAGTGACTCCTGGCAGCCACCTTCCTGGCTATTGTTGTTCATTCTTTTCATCTGCAGGTATGATCGTGCCAAAATCTTTTAGCTTCCTGAACATTTTCTTCTGGAGCAATTTCTTTGTTTGGTTCTCAAGGTGTTTCTGTCCATCTTTGATTTACAAGTTTTGAACTGATTTTATTGTTGCAAAGTAGCAAAGTGGCAGTTGGCTTTCCCCCCCTCCAGTTAAATATCAATCACTTGCTCTTCAGTTTCTTTGACTACCTGAGCTGCTGGATGTGAAGGAAAACCACCACTACCACCACAACATGATTCCTTCTCTTGCTCTGCTCCCTTGAGGTTTTAGCGAGCCATGAGAAGCAAAGAGATTGTTGACTGTTGAGAGATGACTGTTCAGAAAAATTAGACACTTGCATAAGAACTTTGTCCCATGTGCAAGAATGTCCTATTTCACCCCTCTCTCTGCTGAAAGAAAAACCAAACATAAATTATTTTGCTTGATCGGAAAATGCAAAAGGAAAACTTAGCAAAGCAACTGATATAATGAGCCAAATGTTGGTGTGCTCCCACACTCCTTCTTGACTTGGCAGTCATCCTGCAATGTTGTTCTGTTAAATGGTTCCCCAAGCTTCCCATTTCTGAAGCCCCTCCTCAGTTTTACTTCACTTAGCAGAAGCTGAGGGTTCAAAGGAAGGTTGATTTTAGTGAGCAGCATGTGTGACGCTGCATGGGCATGTTCTCCAATCGTGCAGCTCCAGTTTGGCTAAGCACGAGGGGAACTGAAGTACAGAATATCAAGTCAGGGAAAGTTATATGAGAACGCTGCACTAGGTTCAAAATGCATTCATCTCTCACAAATGGAAGCAGCTGGCAAAAAAACGGGCTGGTAAATTTATAAGACAGATTCATAGTCTCATTGTTTTAGGATGACAAACTGGGGACTTAGCTATGAACACAGAGAGTTAATATGTTTCCAATGCTACACTTTGATCACCAAGACATCCCCTTTAGCTACCCCCTCTTTTTAATAAAACAAAGGGTCATTAGAATTAAGAGCACAGAAGTAGGCAAATGATAACAGAGCTGTAGATCCAAGCTCAACATGATGCCAGATTGAACACTTGGCTCTTTTTTGGAATTAAAAATTTAGGCCCACTCAGGGGTTGATTCTCAATTTATACTCAGTCATCCTACCATGACTGAGTGACAACTTCTGGTTGCTACCCCTTCAAAATTTACTCTAGAGAGGTTGCCCTTTTGGAGACTCCTAATGGGAAGACTCTGACATAAAGAGTTGCTTTGATCTAAATAAACCTCTACTAGAGAAGAGCTGGGACAGCAACTCAGATGCAGCCCTTCTGCTTATGAAGAAATGGGCAGATGGAATGAATGATCACATTATTGCATTTTTATTTATTGATTTCACCCTCAAGAAGTTACACTGTGGTGTGTCTACTGAATCTGTCCAAACAGCCAATGTTTTCATTAGTGTACAGCATGTTTGCTAGAGGTTGCTGCCAGAAGTAAAGCATTACCCCTCTTGCATAATGTGGGGCCTTTAACTGAATTGTGTCTGGCAATGACCCGCCATTTTCATTAACTGTAATGCATGTGTCGTAGTGTTACTTTCTGATGTGCAGAACATAAACAAGGTAAATGATACAGCGGTTAGCACTACTGAGCACAGTACATGATGCCAAGCCCCAACAATAACTAAATCAGCCATCAGCTAAAGTTGCCCAGGTGGAAATGATCCATTCCAAATGTTCACATTCTGGGTATGTTTATCAAGTATTACATGCTGTATGTCATAAGATGTGATGGACTTCATTTTTGAGAAGGCTTGCACTGGATCTCAGTTTAAATTTATGCCCGAATGCTGTTCTAGATTGGTGAATCTGTCTTTAAAATATAAGGGCTTGGAAGAAAAGATTAGATATCTTGTTTGCATGTTTATTTATTTGTTTATAACATTTATATAGCTGTCCATCTTTCAGACAACTCTGGGTGGCTCCCAATCAAAGATGGAAAGACATATAAAATCATTTTGAAAAACTATAAAACACAACCAGTTGAATGTCTACAGAGATTTTCAGTCATCCAGGTCAGGGGTATCCCAAAAGTGCTTTCTCCCTCCCTCTCCCTCTCCCTCTCCCTCTCCCTCTCCCTCTCCCT
>JANHFR010002036.1:24410-37166 GCA_032468015.1 Mimophis mahfalensis | reverse complement strand
TTTTATTTCAACAGGCTGGACTGGCTTAAATGGGTATTGTAATTTTTATGTGGTTGATTTTAATTATTCGGCCAATTTTATAATATATTTTTAATATTGTTTTAATTTTTGTATTTATGTGTTTTATTCTGGCTGTACACCGTCCTGAGTCCTTCAGAAGGGCGGTATAAAAATGAAATAAATCTAAATCTAAATCTAAATCAATGCCATCTCGGTGCTGTGACCGGGCCTGAAGCCCGACTGGTATGGGTCCAGATAATCAGCTTCATCCAGGAACCGGGGAAGCTGACAAGCCACCACGCTCTCAACAATCTTCGCAACAAAGCGAAGGTTGGAGACAGGACGAAAGTTGTCTTAACACAACTGGGTCCAATGCAGGCTTCTTGAGGAGGGACCTCACCACCGCCTCTTTCAAGGCAGCGGGGAAGACACCCTCCTGCAGAGAAGCAGATATTACCGCATGGAGCCAGCTGCAGGTACCCTCCCTGGCCGCATATACCAGCCAGGAAGGGCACGGGTCCAATAAACACATGGTGGAACTCAACCTCCCCATAGTCCTGTCCACATCATTGGGAGTCACAGGATCGAAATCATCCCAGATAACCTGCTCAAGCCTGCCAGATTCCTCCCGGTCTGAGTCTGCCCAGTCGGAGTCCAACCTGGCCCGAATCCGAGCGATTTTGTCCGTGAGATGCTGGCTAAACTCCTCGGCTCGTCCCTGCAAAGGGTCATCCGCAACCTCCTGGGGCAATTCTCAGCGGACGCGATGAGGGTGGAGAAGTAATTACACTTCGCCACCTCCATCGCCGCGATATAAGATCTGGTGAATGATCTCAATCGCAATCGGTCGGATTCGGAACGGGTAGTTCTCCAACCGCACTCTAGGCTCCGTCTCCGATGCTTCATGCCCCGGAGCCCCTCAGAAAACCAAGGGGCCCGATGGGCAGGGCACCGGGTCAGGGGCCGCAAGGGTACGACTCGGTCCAACGCCCCGGCGGCTGCACTCTCCCATGCCTCCACCAAGGCGTCGACCGAGCTGTGAGCGAGGGAGTCAGGTACAGACCCAAGCTCCCACAGGAACCCCTCAGGGTCCATAAGGCACCTGGGGCAGAACCACCTGGTTGGTCCCACAGCCCAGCAGTAGGGGGTGGCATAGTGGAAGTTCAAGCACAGCCAAGAGTGATCTGACCATGACAGGGGGAAAATGATTGGAGAAACACCCCCCCCCCAGATCACTAAGCCACTGCCCAGATAGGAACACCAGGTTGGGTGTGTGCCCCCACTCATGGGTCGGCCCTTGAATAACCTGGGTCAGGTCAATGGCTGCCATGGAAGCCATGAACTCCTGGGCCTGCCCAGACGACCCCCCCAAGGAAGGCAAGTTGAAGTCCCCCAGGACCATAAGCCTGGGGAACTCCACCGCCAACCCCGAGACGGCATCGAGTAGCCCGGGCAGGGCAGTTGCCACGCAGCTGGGCAAAAGGTACGTGAGCAACACACCCAACTGAACCCTCGGGCCACACCTCAGGAGGAGGGACTCACAGCCGCCAATCTGCACGACAGTGGCCTCCCATGGACAAAGAACCTCCCTTGCAACAACTGCCACCCCACCGCCCCTGCCCTGAGCTCTAGTGCGATGCAGCACACGGAAACCTGGTGGGCAAAGATTGATTAGAGGGACCCCTCCCTCTGGGCCCAACCAGGTCTCTGTAATGCAGGCTAGGTCTGCAGCCTCCCCCTCAATAAGGTCACAAACGAGGGGGGCCTTATGTGCCACAGACCTGGCATTCAAATACACCACCCTGAGCCCAGGGGCCCAAACTCCCCCGCTCCTGGATAGAGGGGGTGCAACTGGGGGGTTGGAGCGTGCCACCGCTCGAAGACAGTGAGGGCGCACCCCCGGATACTGACACGCCCCCCGCCTCCTGCTGCCATTCCCAACTGTCGTGGGGATCCACAGCCCCACCCTACCAGGAGATCCAACGGCACCCAGACCACCCCACGCATCACAAGGGCTGGCTCCAGACCTGGACCTATCTACAGCTGGGTGAGTCCTCCCATGTCCAACCCAGCACTACTCCCACCCACCCTCCCTAACCCCTTAAAACAGGAAGCTAAAATACAAAGGACAGGCTTCTTCCTATAACCTACTTTGAAGCCTCTCCCCTCATCCAACCACCTCTTGTGGCCCCTGACCCAGGGCCATTCATCAAGGGGAACATTAAAAGTGGTGGGACACCTCCAGAAGAGGGGGGAACCCCAGAGGGCGTATAAGTCCGTGTTGCGGTAAGATAGTCTCATAAATAGCAGGCAAATTCAGCAAGGCCCAGTATGGCAGTCTGATTGTCCCAGGAGGATGGTATAAATAGTCCACATAGTCCAAGGGTCCAAGGACCTGGCACAGGATGAATGAAAATTGATGCTATTAGAAAATGGTGTTCTTCCAGATGGATTCATATCTGGATGTTCTAAAGCTAAAGGGTGCTCCTGGATGTAGCCTTTGGAAAGTCATCCAAATGTTCTTTTTTAAAAAATCACCAGATTGTTTTTATTGCCAAGAAATAGTTTATTAAATCATGTAATTTTATTGAAAGGAGGAAAGCATTAAATACATGAATCAGGTTGTTTTGCAGCAGCATTCCTAGTCCTACTCAAAGTTCACCCTTCACATGGTTTCTCCCAGTTCAGAGAGAGAAAAAAAGAGCTCTCCCCTTGACTCTTTTCCACATAGACAAACAATATATCTGGCTGATATTTTTTAATGAAAACATATTGGTGGGATACAATTTACTTGCATTCAGGTCATAAACCTCCTCTCCGAATAACAGACATCCATTAATGATTATTATTTCTACCAGAATAAAAAGAAATTAATATTTTAAATGACCATTCAACCATTCCACCCTACTGTTATGAATCTCTTTGAAATGAAATTGGCAAATGAATTCTTAATGACCATATTTATATGGAAATAACAGGGACTGGTGCTTCATTTCTTTTAATTATCTGAAATGGCAACTTGTCTCTAAAGGGGCAAATTCTTGTCTCCCCCCTTCCTAGTTATGAGATCTAGTTATGAGTACAGAAAATTACTGAAATATCCTAAACCATGAGAATGTTATTCCCTCCTCAAATGTATGACTATTTGTTTCCTTTAATCATAAATTTGCACAAAAGACTATAATAGAAAATACAGGGTTCTGCCAATAATGTAGTAAAAAAAATGTTGCTTATCTCTAGACAGGGTGATTAAAATATATGTATCCTTACCCAAGAGATTTGTTTAAAAAGCCAAATTGAAGAGCCAAAATTTCAAATCAGGATAGCTTGTGGAATGGCAGAGAAATGTACTTTAAAGACAACAAACATAACTCAGTCTAGCAATTATTAGTAATTGCTAGTTTAATTAACTATTTTGGCTGAAGAAGATATTTTTTTTGGGGGGGGGGGTGTTTGATGCCAGCTTTTCCTTTTTTTAAAAAAAAGTAGCTTTAGTCACTGGAGAAAGAAAGGAGTTGTACCATGAAGAACTTATTTTCACAGATTTCAAAATGCCATCTGTTAACATAAAAAAGTTTAGCAATCAGAAAAAAAAGAAAAAGTTGTAGAAAGGAAGATGTAGAAAGACCTAAGTCCAAAGTTTCAAGAGGAACTTTTGGATTCAGGAGTCTTGTTCATATCATTAAAAAAAAGAGAACTGGACATGATCCCTCACTGCCCACAATATGGAATAGAATAAAATATAAATGGTCCATTTTAGGAAAGCAGCATTTGCTGTTTATTTTGGTAATCACTTTGATGTCTTAAGGAAATTCTACCCTGTGACATTTTCAGATGGGACAAGCAAAGTATACAATCAGGGTTTAATTATGAAATAGACATTCTCCTCAGGAGGATTTCTATTGAAATCGGGTTTAATTCTGAATTTCTGAAATGCAGAAAAGAGAGAATCTTTCTGGTATACTCAGTTTAAAAATATACAATAAAAAAGGCATGAAATGTGACAGGATTGTTTACTGAATAATAATCAATTCAGGGCAAAGATGTTGAAGTGTACGCTAATTTATTTATTTATTTTTCTGAAACATTGGTTCTCTGAACAGGACTTAATGGGGAATGTCAGTTCTGGAAGACTGAAATCAAGGACAGTAACTGGTTCAGGTTCAATTGTCCTAAGAACTGCATGGAGTTAAGAAGAAAATTGTTTTTCTACACTTCAATCTGCTTGTACAACACTGTAAAACCATCAGAAACAAATATTATTCTAGCTCCACTATACACTGCCTGCAACATAGAAGGTTTTCTCATTAATTAGTAAACTGCTGCTACAGCTCAAACACCCCAGTTGTTCAGTTTGCAATATCAGTGACAAAGTAACTGTCAGCTTGACTGGGATTAAAAGCTTAAAGAGAGGGTCTAGAGAAGATTCCAGAAGTATAGAAAGGTAAGGGTCAAATTAGAACAGGTATGGGAATATGAATCCAGACTTGAACATTGGGCACTATCTAACAAAATGAAATTCAATGGTGAAAAAAAGTAAGGCTCTACATTTTAGCAAGAAAAACAAAATGAACAGGTAAAGTATATGTGGTACCTCGCTCATTAGTAGTAACTGTGAGAGAGATCTTGGAGTCCTAGTGGACAATCATTTAAATATGAGCCAGCAGTGTGCTGCAGCTGTCAAGCAAGCCAATACAGTTCTAGGCTGCATAAACAGAGGGATAGAATCAAGATTATATGACCACTATATAATGCCTTGGTAAGGCCACACTTGGTATACTGTATCCAGTTTTTGTCTCCACAATGTAAAAAAGATGTTGAGACTCTAGAAAGAGTGCAGAGAAGAGCAACAAGGACGATTAGGGGACTGGAGGCTAGAACATATAAAGAACGGTTGCTGGAATTGGGCATACCTATTTTGATGAAAAGAAGAACTAAGGGTGACATGATAGCAGTGTTCCAATATCTCAGGGGCTGCCGCAAAGAAGAGGGAGTCAAGCTATTCTCTGAAGCACCTGAGGGAAAGACAAGAAGCAACGGGTAAAAACTAATCAAGGAGAGAAGCACCTTAGAAATAAGGAGAAATTTCCTGACAGTTGGAACAATTGATCAGCGGAACAACTTGTCTCCGGAAGTTATAAATGCTCCAACACTGAGAGGTTTTAAGAAGAAATTGGATAAACATTTGCCTGAAGTGGTATATTTCCTGCCTATGCAAGTGATTGGACTAGAAGACCTCCAAGGTCCCTTCTAACTCTGTCATTCTATTCTATTCTATTCTATTCTATTCTATTCTATTCTATTCTATTCTATTCTATTCTATTTTAAAAATTCAGCCACAGAAGGTCTTGATCCAGTCTGAAACTGCATCACAAAGGGCCTGAGTATGAACCAATTCCATACTGTGTTTTAAATAAATACTAGCCTCTTTCAAAGATGATATTATCACCAGTCAGGAAAAATAGGTCTCCATAAAGCAGCTGACTATGATAAATAACAGACTTCTCTGCAATTGAGATGATAAGATATATAGAATGCTCAAGGTAGGTAGGTGACAATTCTCGTGAGAAACTACGGGACTGTCACTTGGAGAAGTATAGATAGCTGTAGGGCTAGATGTCTGTGCAGATTCTTAGTCATCCAGGTCATGGTTGACCCAAAGGTACTTTTTCAAAAGGCAACTGGAGTTTGTTTTTTCTTGAAGACATTTCACTTCTCATCCAAGAAGCTTCTTCAGTTCTGCTATAGGGCAAAAACTAAATTTAGAAGATTAAAAGCAAGGTGGGAGGGAGCCATGAAGTTTTGCAGAAAGACAGTAGAAAGATCATAGAGTAAGCCGAAGTGACAGAGTCTTTTCAAGCACATCTTTAATAGCTTGTCAAAGAAATCATGTCGGTTGGATCATTAATTGTCACATAATGACCTGGAATCTCTAGGGAGATGCTGAGACTAAATTTCACTTATTACATTACATGAAACCTTTTCTTATCTCCTTCTTGCTTCTTTTGAAGCCATTGTGTAACAGGAAAAAAAAAAGTATTTACTTCCCAGTTACTTGGTTAGAAAGATGTCCCAGTTCATATTTGATTTATGATACAAAAACCGTTATACGCACCTAGGCTAAGACCCTGTCGTGGAGCTAATTAATTAACCTTCCGTGTTAATTTGCATGCTTTATCATCACTAGACAAACATCTTTGTGGTATCTTCATTGTAATCAGACAAAAGGATCATTTCTGGTCTCCTCTGGTGACACTGTATCTCTGAAATGTTAAGTTCTTGTTGAAACAGGAGCATAGTTGTAATAACAAAGGGAACAGCATTACCAAGTCACATTTCATCCACCAATCGTTTACTATTTGAAAGACAAATATGCTAGTTATTAATGGTAAGTTCAGGTGTCAAAGATGAAATAAGGGATACAGAAATCCTTTCTCAAACTAGGGAAAAAATCATTTAAGTTTTTATAAAAATATGCAGATGAATGTCTGGATTAAAGCTCAGGAGAAAATGATATAATATAACTCCACTTTATTTCTATTTAACCCTTGGTATTTCCCTAGCTAAATGCTTGCCCTCAAGCCTGCTGTGAAGAAAATAAATGAGAGAGACTATTTGAAATCCTCTGAAAGATTGTTAGTGACTTTCTTCAATCATTACCTTGAAGCAATGAACAGCATCCCAGCTCTAGATTCCTCTTCCATTCTCTCTGGATTAGAGCAAAGGATTTAGCATAGGACTGTCCAAGAGTTACATGCAGATCCCAGAATATTTTTTTTATGTATGGGTAGTGCTCGACTTACAGCCACGATTGAGCCCAAAATTTCTGTTGCTAAGCAAGACAGGTGTCAAGTGTGTTTTGCCCCATTTTGCAACCTTTCTTGCCACTGTTGTTCACTGAATCACTGCAGTTGTGAAGTTAGTTACACAACTGTTAATTGACTGGCTTTGCTTATCAGAAGTTCGCAAAAGGGGATCACAAGTCCCCAGGACACTGCAACTGTCATAAATAGCCAGTTGCCAAGCATCTGAATTTTGATATGCGATCATGGGGAAGCTGCAACCGTGATAAGTGTGAATACTGATCGTAAGTCAGTTTTTACACTGCCGTTGTAACTTTGAATGAACAGTTGTAAGTTGAGGACTACCTGTTTTGTTTATCTCAGGGTTTGTTTTTTATTTTTTGTTTGTGGGTTGTTGTGTTTTTTTTTGTCTCTAATTTTATTTCTTGATCTCCTTAATCCAGAGACCCCAGCCTCTCTGACTCTGTACTAGCATATGACTTAAAATATTGTGAGAGGGGAAAGAAGCTGCACTTTATAGGTGCGATGCATAAAATAAAGTTGTTTTTCCATTTTTCCCCCAAAGGAATTAGTGAAGCAGAATCAAGGGAATGTAAATCCTTGCAGGAATAAGACACGAAGAGGATAAAAGTTATCTCTTTTCTCCATTAGTATCCTTTTTGACATGTGCATGTTGGAGAGAGACATATACAAGGTGTGAATGATCAGTTGTGGTGGAAAGTGACACACTAAACTGTATTTCCCTTTCACTGCAACATCTCCATCAGGAGTACCATCTCCCACATATGGCATATGTAATTCTTTAATGCTGGTATCAGAGATCGGTGCACTTAATGTGCCTGGTGCTTGCTACTAAAAAATAAGATGAAACTGTGCAATGATGAACTTATTAAACAAGCAAGCAGGCAAATGTATAAAAACTAAATGAAAGCCCCGGGGAAAATGATACGAATGATTGTTTATTGATTTATTCTAATGTGTTTTGAAAACAGCATTCTATTCCCAAAAGCAAGTGCTTTTACGACTGTCCTATTTCAGTATACTGTTCATGATAATATAGCAACAGCACTTAGAGTTATATACCACTTCAGAGGGCTTTGCAGCCCTGTCTAAGTGGTATACAGAGTCAGCATATTGCCCCCCAAAATCTGGGTCCTCATTGTACTGATCTCAGAAGGGTGGAAGGCTCAACTTTGAGCTAGTCAGGATTAAACTCCAGGTTTTGGGAAGAGTTAGCCTGCAATACTGCATTCTAACCACTGCATCACCACTGCTCTTAATATAGGTAGTCCTTGACTTAAAATGGCCGTGGGTTGTTGTTTTTTTTTTGTTGTTGTTGTTGTTGTTGTTGTTTTGAGGGAGTTATAAGAAAGCATTGGAACAGGTGTTTTATGGCCCACAAAGCACCAAAGCACTTCTGGCTGTCATAAAATGTTGTGCCCCCTCTCCCCGAGGTCACATGTCCACATTTCAGATATTTGGCAACTAGTTCACCTTTATGTCTGGTTGCAGAATCTTGCAGTCATACCATTATGATTTACAGCATCTACTTTACGAATTTCCAGCAGTTTTTTTGCCAGGTTCCAGCAAAAAATGCCCATTCAGAAGAATGGGTTTGCTTAACAACCATGCCATTCACTTAACAACAGCTTGACTCACTTAACCATCAGCAAAAAAAAAAATATGTTAAAAAAACAACCCTAGGTCTAGTTTCATGGGTGCCTTAGCCTCAATTTATAACTGCAATGGCTTACAACTGGATTTACAGTCCCAATTTTGGTTATAGGCTGACAACTACCTGTAGTAGTTCTAGAAGCCCATAAAAACTATTGGCTCAGGCAAGCGAGCATTTCTTCTTTTGCAAAACAAGCAACAAATTGCTGGAGCTAGCCTGTAATGAAGTTGAGTGATGTAGCTTGGGACTACATCATGGAAAAAATACTTTAAAACCACAGCAACAAAGCATTTCTGTGGATCCATTTGAAGTGGAAAGCGAATGTGTTTTGCTCTCAGAAATGATTACTGGGCTGATCTGGCAACAAGGCAGTCCAGACTGAGAATAAATAACTTCTCGATGTTTAATACTATGTGATATGGAGAGAGCCTCCCAAATCTTAATTATTGAAGCTCCTGAGTTAATTTATTCATTAAGAATAGAAGATAACTGTCAGTCAGAATCTAGATCTCATCACCTTCTTCTTTCCCACTGTGGAAGTCTGTAGAGATTCTCAGTCATCCAAGTCATGGTTGTCCCAAAGTTGCTTTTTCAGGAGGCAACTGGACTTACTTGGGGTTTTTTTCCCCTTTGGAAGACATTTTGCTTCTCATCCAAGAGGCTTCTTCAGCTCTGACAGGATAGTGGATAATGAAATCTTTCCATTCCACACAAAATAAACTTCCGACTGTGAAGTTTATTTTATACAGCTGCTTTTGGAGAAATGTATGTAGTACTGCTTCTGTCTCATCTGCTGGGTTTTTTTTGTGCCTCTCTCTCTTTCTCCCCTATTTTTCTGCTTTGTGCAAAACATACTTCATCTTGGGCATCTCCCAGTTCTTTCCAAATTAGTTCATTTTATTCCTAGATTTGGGATTTGCCAAATCTTATACCCAGTGCAACTACATTTATAAAGGAATTGCATAGAGTCAATCAATACCATCAACCATATGCTAAATCACAGAAATTGGACATTTGTAGTTAGTAATCTATACCCTGTTTTTATCCTTTCTCTCTTGGCACAACCACTTGTTTTCATTTGTACATATAGAACATACTCTCCTTGTGATTATCTTGATGAAAATAGGGCTTGTTACAGAAAGTTGGCAGAAGCAGAAGAGCTGTTTAACAAAAGTATGGCAAAGATATGGCCTCTTCTAATGTACACAGTTATTGAAGCAATGCCCCTGATACTTGGCCGTTCTTTTTGGAAATCAGATGAAATGCCATTTAGTGGATTATATTCCAATATATTTGCACACTGTAGAGCAGGATTTTTCCCATCCTTTGGCCAGTAAGAGCACTGGGAATTAGACATGGTGTGGATAGCATGTATGAATAGTAGATGGTTGTGATCATCAGAAAACACAAATTATCCAAAAGCTGTCCATTCCTCATTCCCCAGATGCTATCTATAATCTCTGTTTAATAGTTTATTATTTCATGAACAGGCAGGCAGACTGTCAAACAGTGCCCTGGGACTGCAGCCATTCACCAATGCATTTTCTAAGAATCTAAGAATCAGCAATAAATTACAACTAGTGAGTTCATAACCAAAAGCATCCTGTCTGTCATTAAACAACAGGCTGGTTACACCAGCTGCCAGTTTGCCTTCAAAGGTAGACTCCTTGCCGAGATCCAGTTGTGAAGATTTGGGGGTAGGGAAGCTAGACAGAAAGCTAGGGATAACCACCAATTCTCACAGAAGCCATCTATGCCATGAATAGCTTCGAATGGAGGAACTATGGCAGACTCTGTCACTGTTTTAAGTAAAATAGGAATTAAAGGGGGGAAAGAAAAGGTGATATTTGACTCCAATTTTAGGGAATAGTTCTTTTTGATCCACTGAGACATCTAATATTTATTGCTTTTTGATAAGCTCTTTTTCTTTCTCTGTGCTGGTCTCATTAACTTTTTTAGGGGGAGGGGTTGCGTTGATTTATGATCTGTCAGAGGTCAGAATCAATTTTTAAGAACTGCAATTAACAGAAACCACTTGATATCTTATTCCATGATATTTGCTTTTCTTTAAGCAATGTGTTCCCTCCTCACTTCATTTTGGATTCAACACAATAGAAATCTTTATCCCTCGAGAAGAACCTGAAAGTGGTGAACCAATATATTGTTCCGGTTTTGTGAGATCTATTTTGGTGCTCTCCCCAAACACCTTTTTTTTTTAATTGAAAAATTGAAAATTGAAATGTCTGCAAGATTGCTTGCATACATTTCATCATCCAACTAAGTAACATCATCAATATGTGTATGTGTGGGGTTTCCTGCCTCTAAATATAGTAGTTTACCCTTACAATATTAGTGTGAGTATGTTTCCCTAATCAGAGGATTGTTTTCTGCCTGATTGTATGGTTCTTGGTTGCTGAATGGGATATGTTCTAATATTTTTGCTCTTTCCTAAATTATTGTTTCTTTTGAATGATGATGTTACCTAGCTGGGTAGTGAAATGTCTGTAAGCAAACAGCCTGTCTCAGAGAGCACCAAGAATTCCACAGTTTAACTTTTATTCTAACAAATATTAACTTTTATTTTAACAAATATTCTCTTGTATTGTTCCAATTTTGTTCCATCACACATTTATAAACCTCAGCCTAGCAAATATTTACTAATAATGAGCCACCTTAAAGCTATTCACTGTAGCAGTATTTCAAGTAAAAACAGGATTGGTGTAGGAAAATGACTGTTCACCAATGTGATCCAACAAGATTCTGTAATTGATATTGTCATATGTCATTAAGAAAGCTGAGAAAATCAATACAGTAGCCAATCCTGTTCATCCATCAAGGTTTCTATGTCCTACCTGGGCCTGAAATCAGACTAAAATAGCTTTAGACAAACCACATTCCCCAGATAACATCTGGAGCCTTTTGTAATTTTTAACTCACTGATCTTGAAATTAACCTATGCATTCAAGTAAATGAAAGCATGTTTTGATTCCCACAGTTGAACTAAAGGATTATGGACATAAAATCCTTTCGTGCATC
The DNA here is from genome assembly GCA_032468015.1 of Mimophis mahfalensis. NCBI lineage: Eukaryota > Metazoa > Chordata > Lepidosauria > Squamata > Mimophis > Mimophis mahfalensis. The sequence goes on along the minus strand of JANHFR010002036.1, from coordinate 25,652 downwards.
CCAAATATTCACAACTATATATACTTATTGGATTTGGATGAAACCTTCTTAGCAATTAAACACCTGTATAATATGTTAATAATAACATCCTGCTCTAGATTAAAAGTGAATCTTCTGATGGTTCCATTATATGATAACATTTCTCTGTACCATTTAGGTATATCAACAATCCTAGACAATTCCTGGAATAGCAAAATACTACTATGTGAAAATTAAATATAATACCCACGTTTCCCTGAAAATAAGACCCTGTCTTATATTTTTTGCCACTAAAAAGCAACAGGTCTTATTTTTGGAGGTGTGTATGTGTTATGTCATCCACTGACTCACCTCACTTGTGTGAGTCACCCCCACCTTCCTTTTCACTATCAGAGGCCTTCAGGAGCTTCTTCTGTGGCTGGAAAGGCTGGCAAGATTTCCTGAAGGCCTCTGAGGCTGATAACAGAGCTCCAGATTGATCCAGAGTTCCGTTATTGACTGCGGAGCCCTTCAGGTAAGCCTTGCTGGCCTTGCCAGCTGCAGAAGATATTTATTTATTTGTTTATTTGTTTGTTTGTTTAATTTTTATACTGCCCTTCTCCAAGGCGGTTTACAGCCGTTTAAAATGACAAAGTACAAAAGTTAAAATATAGTTAAAAATGAATTAAATATTGGGCTGAAGTCTAAAAGTACAACACTTGACCAATTTAAAACCCCATTAGGCCAGACCAGCCTGTTGAAAAAGTAGGGTCTTTAATGCCCGTTGGAAAGTCCGTAGGTCTGGAATGAGTCTTATCACTGGAGGGAGCTCATTCCAAAAGGTGGGAGCCCCCACAGAGAAGGCTCTCCCCCATGAGGTTGCCAAATGGCACTGTTTCACTGATGGCACCCCGAGGAGGCCCTCCCTCTAAGAGCGCACTGGCTGGCGCGAGAACGTCGGTGGCAGCAGGCGATCTCGAATATGACCAGGTCCTAAGCCATGGAGCACTTTATGGATGGTAACCAACACCTTGAATATGGGCTGGAAAGGCAGGTGTTAGGGTTTGTGAAGCCTGGCTGCAACTGTCCGAAGGAAAGCAGTAGGGCAGCTCCACCCTCATATCCCCTTCCTACTTATTTTTTAGCTGGGCACCCTGTAGTGAGTAGGTCTTAATTAGGGCTTATTTTGGTGGTAGGGTTTATATTGGGTAGACATGTAAAAATCAAGGTAGGACTTACTTTCAGGGGTAGGTTGTGTTTTCGGGGAAACACAATATATATATT
>JANHFR010002033.1:148326-158366 GCA_032468015.1 Mimophis mahfalensis | reverse complement strand
GTTTCTCTGGGCTCCGCATGGAACCAAGAGAAACAGCTTCTGCTGCTCCAAACAGTAGAAATGGATGGGAACAGTATGTTTCCTGTGCTACAAAAGCTGGAGCTCAGCTGATTCGCGTGGCTACTAGTTCTGCTGCACGAATCAGCTGAGCTTTAAAAAAAGGAAAGGGGCAGGGGCAGAGCCATCCAGGGGTGGTATTTGCTGGTTAGGCGAACTGCCCCAAATTTTTGTCACTGGTTCACTCAAATCGTGCTGGACCAGCAGCTGGTATGTATGTATGTATATATGACCACTGGTATGTATGTATGTATGTATGTATGTATGTATGTATATATGACTGACCTTGGTAAGCTTTTATTACTTTGACAATATAGTTGATAAGCCACTCCAATTGAAACAGCCATTTTCCAGTCTCCAAGTTTCTGGGCTACCCACACAGCTTCTGGAATTAGTCCACTGATGAGCAACAAATCAAGAGTATATTCTACAGTCCAAGTACAAGAGAGGCCATTATCCCTAACTGCTTCAGTGACTCTGGAATGCTGCAGAGGAATAATACGAAGGCATCCGTCTATAATAAAAAAAGTAGTTGTCATGAGTTTATTTTGTTATTAAATTGCTCAATGGCCAATCCTCTGAAAGCTTACTTAAGAGTAAGACCAAGTGAGTTCTGAGACTGTTTTCGGATAAGCTGAACATAGCCATCAGAACTGTAGATCACTTGTATCAGATACCAAACCCACCAAACTTCCTACTTTTATCCCAGAAATTTAGACCAGCAGCTACAATTTTCAGTTCTGCAAGAACAAGACCTGTCACATTGGATGCATTTTATAGGAAGAACATTTTTCATTCAGTGAAATATCAGAGACAAGTATTATGGCATTAGTTTACTCAAAAAAGAAAAGGAGCAGCAGCTATATAAACTAGATACATTGTACATTAGGAAATGACTACAAAATACTACTATCCAATAATATCCAACACACATTTTGTGCATTTCTATAGGGCAGGATGGAGGAGATTATCTCTCAATATGGCTCTGTAATGTTTCTTGTCACTTTAGCAGTAAAGCAAACATATGAAACAGTTTCAAAAGGTACCTGGCTTGATATGAAGTGGTGGTAAGATACCAACACTGTGGGGAGGAAGTATATAAATTGGCCCATTAGTGAAGTAGGCTGCCATGAATCGGGCCAAAGACTGAACCACTGCCAGAGCAGCTTCAGTGTGAATATCTTTTATCCATTCAGCATCTAAAATGAAAATTTTAAAATATCTCGGGTAACTGAATGAAGTAAAAAGTTCAAAATAAAGCATGTAGTAAGAATTCCTTAGTCTTTCAGAAACAAAAGCCAAAGACTACAATCTTATACTAATTTTAAGTCTTAATGGACTTAACGGAACTTACTTCAAATAGAAATAACAACAACAATAACAATAACTGATTTGATTTTAAGCACTGCCCAACTCCAGAACAATTCTGGGCAGCTCACAATAGGAAAATAAGAGTACACAATGAGTAAGAAAAGAAACAAAGTAAGTACAAGCAAAAATAAAATATAAAATTGTGAATTTACCCAACATCACAAGTATATACATCCTACAAGGGGCTCCAGTCAGGCTAGCCAAGGGCATGTGAAAACAGCCAGGACTTTAACACCTTCTGAAATGCCATCTTCCCAAACAGGGCAGGTGCTGCTGGGATAGGACTAGGCTAAACCCCCCCAAATAGTGACACACAAAATATTTTGAAGCGAACCATTTTAAATGTCAAATTTCACCTTGTTTTGATGCAAGACAATCAGTTTGTGCTTTACAGAAAAAAAAGAGTTGTAGCAGGTACGCTGATAGTTATCACAAGATAATACCCATTTAAGTTTTGAAGACACTGTACAAGTAGTCCTCAATTTACAACAGTTTGTTTAGAGCCTTGGTGGTGCAGCGTATTAAGCACTTAGTACTTAGCACTTAACTACCAGATTAATTAGGGCAAGTTCTAATCTCACCAGGCTCAAGGTTTACTCAGCCTTCCATCCTTCCGAGGTAGGTAAACTGAGGACCCAAGATTGTTGGGGGCAATAAGCTGACCTTGTAGAAATGCCGCTAGTAAGCAGGCATATACAAAGAATGAAGGCTATTGCTAAGCACACTGAATTGTGCTTCTAAAGACTGTAAGCTGCCCTGAGTCTCTGGAGAAGGGCGGCATATAAATTGGAATTTTTTTTAAAAAAAGTGACTGCTCAAAATTACAACCATTTTTCACATTTATGCTATTGTAGCATCCTCACAGTCATATGATTTACATTTGGATGCTGGATAGCTGGCTCATATTTATGAGGGTTACAATGTCCCAGGGTCATGTAAATCCCTTTTGCGACCTTCTGTCAAGCCAAAACAATGGGGAAGGCAGATTCACTTAACAACCATGTTACTATTTTAACAGCTTCAGTGATTCACTTAACAAACATGGCCAGAAAAGTTGTAAAATGGTGCGAAACTCACTTAACAAATTTCTCACTTAACAACATAAACCAGGGGCTCAATTGTGGTCGTAAATTGAGGACTACCTGTATTTTTAAGCCAGATTTGGGAGGGAATTTTGGGGAGATTTCGAGGGGAAAAAAGAGTTTAAAACCACCAAATAAAAATACATAATACAATTCAAAGAAATGATCAATATATGTTTGTAACACTGTAACAAAAATAACAAATCTGCAGCGTATCATGTTAAATATACTTAGCTATGACTCATTCAGTGAAATGTTCAAAATTAGATAGTGCTGAATGAGACTTATGGATGGTCCTTGAAGTTGCAACTATTACAGCGTCTCAGTCACATGATTGCAGTTTGGGTACTTGGCAACTGTTTCATAATTATGACCGCTGCAGTGTGCCACAGTCATGTGATCGTCATTTGAGACCTTCCTATCCAACTCCCAACAAGCAAAGGAGGAAGCTGGCAGGAAGTTACATGACATTGCGTTTAATGATCACAACTGGGATGGATGGAATAAGTTGGTGCAAACTCTTTTTACTTTATGACCACATTGCTTAGTAACTGAGTTGCTGGTAACAATTATTGTCCTTAGCTGAAAACTATCTGTATTATATGTAACTTGAGTGATGAAAAAATAATTCTACATCTACATACCTGTCATAACATCTCGGCTTCTTACAGAAATCTGGTTTCGTTTTAGAAGTTCATATACCAGATGATCACACAGACCCTGAGCCTCACTTATATTATAATGATACAGATGGCAATATAAAATAGCAAGATAATATCGAGTTTGAAGAAAGGGTTTTCTCTTTCCTCCTACATTTAGAAAGAAAAATAATGGAACAAAAGCTAAAAAAAAATAATCCTAGTTGTATAAAAATAAACCCTATGCATATATGAATGCAAATTTACTTCTCGGATCCATATTCATAAATGAAAATAGGAAAGCATGATGCAAATACAATTATTATATTAGAACACATTTCTTTTGAACCATTTGATAAGCAGTAATTTAAGCAAGATTAACGGAATGATTTTTCAGCTTGAGCTCTTTAACAGCATTATTGCAAAGAAAAATTAGCATAGGTAAACTCTTTTGAATCCCAGTGTTCTAGTTTATAACTATTAAGCTTAACTTTTAATATTTTTAATTATCTTATTTTTACTTCTGGCTTTTTCTTACCTGCAGCAAATGCTGTATTGCTAGATTCTCTGCGTCTGCATATACCCAGTAACAAAAGTGTGAGGCAGTTTTAGAAACCTCTGATTCAGTATGTAGACTTATTACCTTTATTTCTATTTCCTACAATCTTTCTCTCTCCCCATGTTTCCCCAGGCAATCTCAAATCCATTTAGGATAGGAATGCTGTAGTGGAGCTCTACCTTTCTCTCCAAGCAACATAATTACTACTTTAAGGGGCTATATAGGCAGAGTTATGAAAGACAGATTAAAGAGAAAATGGTGTGGTAGGTTGACAAGCATGAAACTATTCTGTGGAACAGGACACAAAACAATTGCTATGGCGATGATAGGAGAGCGAAATGGAATTCTAAGGGGTGATAGTGTAGGAAGCATCACACATAAGGTACTTAAGGTCTACATGCTGTAAGATTATTAGCGGCAACTACACCACACTGACAATTTGCATACTTTTATCTTGCCTCGCTATGCTGGATGCAGGCCAATTGTGGAACAGGAGCAGGATAAAAGGGCCAGACTGTAACTTGAAATAAAAAGAAATACCAAATTATTAGCTAAGGAATACCCTTCAGTACACAATAGCAGATGAATTGCATTGAAGGGTACTGAAGGAATTTGCTGAAGCTCAGTTAAGCTCACACCTTAATATGCAGGTAGTCCTTGCTTAACAATGCTAATTGAAATTGGCAACTCGTTGCCTTATTCCTTTTGTGCAATATCTCCTTCTGAGATTATACACAGAAAGAACTGCATTGGTTTACCATTGCTGAACTTATATGTATTTCCAAGGTAGAGAGAAAGATATAAAAACTTGAAATTAGAGATGGACCACCTCTGCTCTTTTGTCCAATGTCAAATGCCCTTTGAAAGTCTTAAGAGCAACCTTCCTTACAGCCTGCTGCTTGGGATAGAAACAATCAAAACAGAAAATGGGGAACATAAAGTGCAAGAAAGTGTAAGTGTATCAGAAAGATCTTGTCACCTACTTTTGGCTTTCACTGCTTTCTTCAGCTCTACCCACCATAATGCTACAAAGAAACTACAGACAATGTAAAACAAAAAACAAAAAACCACCGTATCCAGAGGTGGTATTCAGCCAGTTCCAACAGGTTCCGGAGAACGGGTAGTGATAATTTTGATTGGTTCAGAGAACCACCTCTGACTGGCTGACATTGGCAAATACCACCTCTGATTGGCCGGCAGCATAGCCACACCCACTAAGCCATGCCCATAGAACCGGTAGTAAAAAAATTTGAATCCTACCACTGACAGTATCTCTTCAAACAAGTAATTTTTGCAGAAAGGGCTAACTTTAAAAATGGAATCAGTCATACCTTTTGCTTTGGTTTCCTGACAAGCTCTCTCCCAGGCCTCCACAGACTTTTTATACGATCCTATCAGAAACTCTTCCTCACCTTAAAAACAAATTGAAATCTAGCATTTAAACTAATCTTAATCTTCAGGACAGTTTGCTTGAGATCAACAACCATGAATCATGTAGATCACATTGACACTTATTAGGAAAAAAATTTATCTGTATGAATAAGTTCACTATGGCTATTGTCAGGAATCTGTTTTGTTTCTCAACATAGAGTTACTGGGAGATAAGGTAAAGGTTCTCCGTGCACCTATGTGCTAGTCATTCCTGACTCTCGGGGGCAGTGCTCATCTCCATTTCAAAGCCGAAGAGCCAGCGCTGTCCGAAGATGTCTTAGCGGTCATGACTAAACAGCACACAGAACGCTGTTACTTTCTCCCTATTTTTCTACTTGCATTTTTACATGCTTTCGAACTGCTAGGTTGGCAGAAGCTGGGACAAATAATGGGATCTCACTCCGTTATGCAGTGCTCAGGATTCGAACTGCCGACCTTTCTGATCAACAAGCTCAGTGTCTTAGCCACTGAGCCACTACATCCCGAGTTACTGGGAACGTTAACCTTTTATTGGATATCTCATCCCACTGAATGCAGAATTTAAGGTCAAACCAACCCCTTAAATTGTGTGTTATTAGCATTGCAGGTGGTAGGAGATCAATTTATGCAAGGTATATGAAGTGATGGTGGTTTCTTCAAGACACTAACCATTCACAGATTTGAGATTCAGAAGCTGTTCCAAGCTTTCTCCTGAAGACTGTAAGATTGCCTGTATATGACTTGCAAGTGCTTTGGTCACTGGAATTTCCTGAGTAATTTGGATTTCAGTCATTGATTTGTTTGAGTTATTCACTTTTCTGCTTAGTTGTGCCCAATACCAAATTACATGCTTATATAAGTATCTCCAGATTACAGTTAACCTAAATTTAAAAAGAATTCAAGTCACAAATTAAAGCAAGCTATTGACGAATCCTTACATATTCTATATTCTTACACTAGTATTTCAAAGAGAAAATTACCAGGAAATTCAGGCCATAAATAATGGCCCATAAATAATAATTATGACCAGGCCCATAAATAATAATTATGTTATATTCTCGTTATTATTATCAAGTGATTCAAAGTGTGGTTTGTGTGAAGAAATGGTAGATCAGATATTCACCTCATGCAAGATCACATAAACTGATTATGAACAATGACATAACAGTCACCAAAATTATTCAATGGAATAAATATTTTTGTAAAAAATAGCATGGGACACTAATGAAAAATTGGCGGGAACACCGAGCTGAAAAAGTAATTAAAAATGAGGTTAAATATTGTGGGATTTCCAGATACAAACTGGTAATGTCTTGGCTCACAATGCACAAATATAATTGTGGTTGAAAAAAAGAAAGTGTGATTAATTAATGGGCAATATCAGGGGGCAGAAGAATATTGTAGAAGACAAAGAACTGGAGAAGATCATAAATTATTAAGATCTGAAAATTGATTGGCTATGGTGGTCCCAGTGGTTATCGGTATACTGGGTCTCATACTAAAATCTATTTTAAGTGTTAACAAACCAGAAGGGGTACACAAACACAAATGCTGCATTTTACTCGTCCCAGAATTCTTACTTACGGTATTTTATTAATGATTCAAGTTACACTATGCATCAAAATATTCAAATATTTAAAGTAACAATGTTTATACTAGAAATACCTCTTTTCTTGATTCTCAGTTCGGTTTGCCATTGGAAGACAACATGTTAGCATAGAACGTATTGCACAGTGCTTCTGGTGACTATTCCAATCCATGCTTTGAAACAGAGGCACATCAATAGAATCTAGTTCCACTTTATTACTACCATTCAGATCTGCTGGAAGAACTTCATACTGTGGTATTTTTTTGGCATTTAAATAATGAATAACCATCTTCAGCAATGAGAAACCTCCCAAAAGATTAGTGGAGAAAAGGTGTTCTTGTTGTTCTGCAAGTATCAGTTTTAAGGTCTGCATTGTGAATTTCATTAAATGCCCCAATGTTTGTCTGTGTTGATCTGCCCAACTGAGGACAGTCAAAAATTGGCGAAAACAGTTTAAGACACATTGTATCCATGATTGATTCTTGACAGGATGATCTAATTCTTTCAGCTTCGCATGCTGGAGAATGTTAAAGAAGTGTACAATGCAACGAATGTTAAAATTCAATAATATGTCTTTTTCTTTTATACTTCGTGAAGTGCCCACTCTCCAAGCAGCAATGAGATTCTTTTGAATATGGTTCAATTCAAACAACAGACCATCTTTTTTTCTGTCTGTTCCATCTACTGCATGAATTGTGTCAAACATTGATGCAAATTCCAGCTGGCCTTCATCACCTAAAGCAAAATCTGCTTTTTGGCTTCCCAAAATATACGAATTACTTTGAAAAAAATTGTCATCACAGGATTCTTCATTGCATTCCTATATTTAAAAAATGTTATACATCTGAAAGATGCTTATTTTGTGACACATGTATCAGTAATAATTATAGATCCACATATACTATCTATCTATCCACACACATACACACGCACACACAAACACACAAGAAAAAATATGAAACACTATATTTCTCTAAGCACTGGTCTACAAATTGTTGCAAGTGAGATATCTATCTCCTTTATAGCTCTATGGTCAGTTTGGCATATGGTTCAATATCTATTCAGCAAAATGTATATGAATACTTAGCCAAGGTAAAATGTTTGATATTTTTGTACAGGTTCACTCTAAGTTAAGATTAGGGATCCTGTATCAAATAAATAGCCTTCTGAGCACCAGGAGAGGGAGAAGAATATTTATCTGGTTGATGATACCCAACTATTCATCTCTACTCCAGACCGGACCAGCGATGCTGTTGAGAGGATGTCTCAATGCCTGGCAGCTGTGAAAAATCTGGATGGGTACAAACAGGCTCAGGCTCAGGCTCAACCGAGATAAGACTGAGTGGCTTTGGGTTCCATTCTCCCAAGGCAGAGTTGAGTGTCCACTGGTGATTCTGAGCGGGGAGACACTGACTCTCTCAGAATGGGTACACAACTTGGGCGTCCTCCTGGACCCGCAGCTGAAATTGGAACATTATTTGACAGCTGTGGCCAGGAGGACCTTTGCACAGGTTCACACCCCTTCTTGGACCAGGAGGCATTTCTCACAGTCACTCATGCCCTCATTACCCCGAGGTTAGATTATTGTAATGTGCTCCACATGGGGCTGCCCTTGAAAAACATTCACAAGCTTCAACTGGTCCAGAATGCAGCCGCGTGAGTGATTATGGATGTACCTTTATACACTCATATAACACCACTCTTGCGCGAGCTGCGCTGGCTCCCAGCAGGCTTCTGGGTGCAATTCAAGGTGCTGGTTATGACCTTTAAAGCCCTGCATGGCTTAGGACTGGGTTACTTTCGAGACCTCCCTCTACCGCTGTGTGCCTCCCAACACCCTGTTAGATCCCAAAGAGTTAGCCTCCTACAGGTCCCATCAGCTAAACAATGTCAGCTGGCAGGTCTTCGGGGGAGAGCCTTCTCTATGGCTGTGCTGACCCTCTGGAACAAGCTGCCACCAGGGATTCGGATCATTCCCGACCTGTTGACTTGCCACCGAGCTGTCAAGACCTGGCTAGGCCAACAGCCTTGGGGCCAATGTTTCCAGCCGAGGGAGGGGTTAAATGTTTTAATATCAATGTTTTTGTATGATTTTAAATGTTGTAAGCTACCCAGAGTCCTTTGGGAATTGGGAGGCCTAGAAGTTTTAATAATAAATAAAATAAATAAATCCTTAACAACAGAAAAAAGATTTATCTTTAACAACAGAAAATCTCGAATATAGAATTCTACATTACTATCCTCCAAACAAACAAAATGGTCTCTCTATATGACAATTATTCTCATTCATATTATAATATTAAATATTTTGCTATTTATTTATTATGATTTAAAATTATTAACATTAATCGTTCAACATTATAAAGCAATCAGAATACCTGGAATAGTGATATTTCTTCAATTAGTTCAGTAGCTCCCTCTTCTTCTTGTAGAAACTTTGGCGTGCCAGAGAAAGTAGAAAGTTGATTTTCATATTGTAAGAGATTAGCTCTTAAAGAAGACAATGACTGCAGTGGCAGCTTTTTCCCCTCAGACTATGGAAGAGAACAACATGACTCTTTTACTATTAGCATTATCTAATTTTTTCTCCTCAATTTCTGAATGCAACAGTTGAAACAGATCCTGACACTGGTGGCATGGTAGGTTACAAAATATATGATTTATATGGTTTCATCTTTCTGGATATCAGCAACACAAAACACATATAGCATTAACCATTGAAGAAATGGCAATATGGCCAGAAGAGTGAATAACCACAGCAGTGTAAATGAAATTTAAGAAGTATTTTAAAATATTATTTTTAAATATCTGGCTAAATAAAACAATTTCCATATTGCTCTTAAAACAATAAAGGTAGGACCAAATGTACCCCTCCAAGAACATGTTTTGTAACTGCTGTGCTGCTACCAAAATGGCACACTGGTTATTTACCATGAAAATATTAATTCTGGTTAAGCTGACAAAAACGTGTAGTAAATTATCCATTCACAGGTAAGAAGAATGCAGTAGGTGGTAATAACACCTGCAGAATAACAGCGGATTCTGTACTCTTTTGATATGTATTTGAAAAATATCAAAGAAATCAAAGTCAACCCTTCACTTGCCAGAGATGCTGTACTTTTTAGAAATTCTTCTGAGATAAAAAGGCAGCTTCATCATTTTTACCCTGTTATAATTATCTTCCTATCTAAAAGATCATGCCATTTCGCATCGGGAAACGCCTAATGAAATGTGGGTCATGAAGTATAGACATAATCTATTTCTATGCTCAATAAACGTCTTGGTGGTGCAGTGGATTAAAGTGCTGTTATGTAGCACTTAGCTGCCAGCTGCCT
>JANHFR010002033.1:83777-93818 GCA_032468015.1 Mimophis mahfalensis | reverse complement strand
CCGTGCGCCTTCGGCGTTTAGTCATGCCGGCCACATGACCACGGAGATGTCTTCGAACAGCGCTGGCTCTTCGGCTTTGTAATGGAGATGAGCACTGCCCCCTAGAGTCAGGAACGACTAGCACATATGTGTTAGGGGAACCTTTATCTTTACCTAATAAAGTCAATTAAGCTGATAGCTTTTGCAAGTGCATCCTTTGTTGGAGATGGCTTGGCAAACCTCTTTAGACCCATGCATTGGAGATGTAGAATAGAAGCCTCTGAATGCCATGTATTTCCTGCCCCCGACCAGCAAGACAGAGGCAGAACACAAATATCTCACAATTTATATTATCCATAAGTTTTAAAGGCTCTTTAATTAATTGTCCATTAAACTATTAGCCTTTAGGCTTACCTAGATATTGACATAGGCAACTTATGCTTTTCCAGACGTTGCTGCTGTGCTTATGATGTGAAGATGAGAGAAGAAAAAAGTCACTAAATACATGGGGACTAATCACATTTACTTGTAATTAATTAATTTAATTTTGACATAATTAAATTAAATAAAACATTGCTTTGTTCCAGCTTCTGGTCTGTCTCAAAGCAAAATAATACTGTATGGGTACCTATTCAAGCTCTGCGTGTTAGAGATGTACTTTCATTCCAAGTCTTTGGTAGATTACATTGATTTTTTAAAAACATGTTTTCCATGAGAACAAGATTAAATTTCTTGCCACTCAAAATTCTTCAATCATCAAAATAGATTCAGATTGACCTGTTTTTTCCCTTGCAATTGACTCATCTATATGATTTAAAATAAATAATAATCAAAGAACTCATTGAAAAAAAGGAAGTCTGCATGGGTTTATAGTCAGCTGTGGCCTTTTGATCCTGTTATGAAGGACATAGGCATTGCAATAATGAGATCAATTCTTGTTTTCTGTTCTCCAGAAAAAGACATTCACTTAATGTAAATCAGACAGGCAAAGGCCAGCAGTCTGTATGACTGATGGATTGAATTCTGCATTCAGTGGAGCAGTTTACAATTAAAACTTACAGCATGATTGCATCATTCAGCCAGATGACAGGGTTTGAGCTATACTAGGGAGAGCTGAAAATGGATTTGTGTTCATTTATATATTGAGCTGCATATTTGTGTGTATTATTAGTGTATTGTATATTTGGATGCCTAACATTTAGAGCTAGTTGTTGTAGTTGTGAAAGTACAGGCCTGGAAAGCAGGAAACTAGGAGTTCTAGTGCCACCGTAAGCATGAAGGCCAGCTAGGTGACTTCAACTCAGTCATTCTCTCTCAGTCCAGCCTACCTCACAAAATTGTTGTTATGGAGGAAAACAGGAGAATATTAGTTATTTATAAAAAAAATAGCTGATTACCCAGCTTTGCCCAGGTATAGTCGTCCTGGAGCCAACTGCCTCCCTAAGGTTTCAAAAGGCCTCACCTCATCTCGGCCTAGGCCTCCATATCATTTGCTGCTGTCTCCTCCTTCCCTGCTCGGCCCTCACCTCAATTTCAAAAGGCTTCTATATTGATGGCCTGTAATGTACCAGGCACAGCCTGACTGCTCTCTGGTGCCCCCTGTGGTGTCCCTAAGGAAAGAGCTTAAGCCAGGCATGAGGGAAGTCCTGGGGGTCAGCACTTTGCCATTATTTTTAGGGGGCAAAGACCCCCCGGACAGTGTTTCTGCGCCCCCCCCCCCAGTGCTTGTCACAGGAGGCTTAACTTCCTCTGTGGCAAATTTGGCTGAAATTGGTTCAGCCATTAAAAAGTATATACACACAGACTAAAAACAATAAACAAACAGGTCCATTTTTCTAAAAGAAATTGCTAGGGTTTCTGATCCCTTTCCACATTCTCATGTAGAGTAGTACTACCTCTTACATGCAGAATTGTGGATGCTCAGGTTATCCTGTGTGGTTGCACTGAGATTTTCATATAATATAGGTAAGTTATTCTGCTTAAGACCCATCCTTTTGCATCTAGCCCTGTTGTACCAGCAACCATCTTGAACTTGACTGAAGGTGATGGTCCCTAAAGCTCCAGTTAACAAAATAAACAGCAGTTTCCACATATCTGTAGATTGGGAGAAAGAGCCTACTAAAGGAATGACCTACTTACTGTATAGGAAAGCTGCCCAAGACAATTTATGGTCTTGAAAATAGATGCTTGTCATGTTCATAATGTGTCATTTTTGTTACACATGCAGGCAGTTGGAGGAGCTGCTAGGGAGCATTAAATATACACCAAGCCTGCACTTTTAAAACTGCAGAGTAGCACACAGAAAGCACAAATACACTGGTTAATCAGGTATCTGCTACCCTTCATCCTCATCAGAAAAGCCAGCCATCAGTTTCCAAGTTTTTACTGCAAGGTAGTCCAGGGAGGGAGGGATAACTCTCTAATAACGAAACAAACCTCATTGTTCTCATTCAAAAGACAAAGTTTGTTCCATTTGGGTTATTCTGTTAATGTTATTAAACCGTTAATAATAGTAACCTATTTTTCTAATGTTTAGTCCTTGTAGGATTTTTGCTTCTGGGAACATTAACTTTCACAAACACAACCTGAATTTTAGTCAGTGATGGACCTTTCTCTCCCCCCCCCCCCCTTTAACTCACTGTGGTCTTTCTGGGAAGGCAAAGTGGTAGGTGTGTAGGTGGGCCTTTTTCTTATTCTTTACAAAACATCCAGATACAAAAGCAGTCTAAATTCACCTTCCAAAGTCCTTTTTGAAAAGTCAGCTGCACAGTCACACATAGTTAATTCTATTTTAACGTTTTTATTGTATGTTTTTAATGCCCTGTACACCGCCCTGAGTCCCTCGGGAGAAGGGCAGTATATAAATTTAATTAATTAATTAATTAAATAAATAAATACACCCATCACATCATCGGGCAGAAAAAAGCAGCTCTGAGAGTAAGGAAGAGCATTGCGACTGGTACCCCAGAAGGCTTTTACTGAAAGGACCAGACTGGGGTCAACAGTTGCTCATTACCTAATAATGGTTGCAGCCTTTTTTCCTTCCCTTCTGTGTATACCGTATTTTTTGCTCCATAAGACGCACCTGACCATAAGATGGACCTAGGTTTAGAGGAGGAAACCAAGAAAAAAAAAATCAACCGGAGCCTGATAGGACCTCAGATAGGTGTCCTCTCGTGTGCCACCTCTGTCTATTGACTCCTGCACTGCGGAAAAGAGACAGGAGAGGCAGGCAATGACAAAGACAGACGAGGCGGGCGGGGTTCAGTGTTCCGGTTGCTATTCACTGACACACAGACATTTCCGTCCACTTTTTTTCAGGGGCGGGGGAAAATGCGTGTCTTATGGAGTGAAAAATATGGTATATACCCCAAATGATGCCCTTTCACCTCCCTCAGTCCATATTTATTTATTTAGATTGCTTTAAAGAACAGTCAGATTTATTTCATGTAATAAAAAGGAAGAAGGTTTAAAAAACATAGAAATGACATGGATTTTGAAATGCAAGAAATCCATATCTAACCAAACAAAAAATTGTCCTTTACCCTATCCCAAGTCCTGGGGAAGTTATTTCGTTTTGTGTTATTTTGTTTCTACTGCCTGGGTTTGGAACTCTGCAGGCAGAAAGAAGTGTGGTCCGTCTGATGTTCTTTCAGTGTATTTCTGTTCTGTTGTGAGAGGGTAATGGGAAGAGAGGTATAATTGAGGTAGTCCAGGAAGTTGCACTTTCAAACTGGATGTGCAGCCCGAATTTGCCTTAAAGTACCACCTCTCCTCCTCCATTAAATTGGAATGTTTGTGATCAAAAGTTGGAAGACGTGCTAAACCTTTGATTCCTTGTTTCAACAAGAGGTAGAATTGCATCCATGTGTGCTCCATGCCAAGCTGAAGCCGTTGTGAGTTTAATTTATCACATCCTCATGATGAGGATGATAGTCAATAGATTGCAAAGAGAGGATGTGCTAGGTACCAAGCAGTTTCACTTTTCTCATGTCTATTCAGAAAAAGTCCCATTGAAAGCAATGCCTTCCTGGAAAACACATATAAACTTACTGCCTTAACTTACAAAAAACCCCAATTATCTACACTTAGTCTCATACGTTCCCCATGTTTTTCCTCTGCGTGAACATTAGCTGCTCGGTGATTTATTTTATTATATTGCATTACATAAAAATGCACTATTATATGATGGTTTATAAGAAGGCTAAATATTAATGTTTTGAAAGCAATTTATGGGTGGCATGGGAGAGTCACTAATCAAAACAATGGTCAAATTGGAACCAGCTGTGCATGCAGTATATGAAATTGCCCTTTCCTTCCTTCCTTCCTGTAAGAAGTAAGACAAGTAACTTTTTTCTCAAGGTTTCAAAAATACCTTGAGAGAGTTTTCAGGAATTACTGTTTGGCTCCACATAGTTTCTCTTAGGGCTTAAGGATGGAGTCTAACATAAACTTGTCAATTGAAAAAAAATCTGATGAATATATAAGAATACAGCCTCCATTAATTATACACCAGATTTCATTTATTTATTTTATTTATTAATTTTTTATGCTGTCCGTATCGCCATCAACAATTTTAAGAAGTTGATAGATAGTTTGGTGATAAAGGTGTTTAAAGATTCTAAAAATTCTGGGTGGCAAGTGGCCCATTGAAAACACTTTTTAAATCACCAGGAATTGCTTATTCTGAAAACAGAAGTTTAATGCTTCTGCATCGTCTAAAAACTAGGTATGCTGAGGGAGACAGCCTAGGACTATGATATATTTTTTGCATAAAGTTGGAGCATAACTGCATAACTTGGAACGTTGGTGGAATCAGTGCTTCTTCAAAGTGAAAGAAGATATTTCAGTATTTAAGGAAAATTAACTGCTGGCATAATTTGCTTACAAGAAACACATACTAAGACAAAGGACAAAAAATAATAAGGAATTAAGGGAATTTGTTTTAGCTGGTGAAATAAATATTAATTTAGTGTTATACATGAAGTTGCAGTTTAAATCAAAATTATTGTTATCAGATGAAGATGGGCACGCGCATGGAGTGGAGAGGGGATAGCACGTGCATGGGGGGGGGGGATCACGCGTGGTGGTAGGGGCAGAGTGGAAGGGGTCACGAGAGCTCACATGCCGGGTGACATGATTCCACATGCCTTAGTTCCACATGCCACTTTAGGCACGCGTGCCATAGGTTCATCATCACTGGTATAGACTTAAGATGCTAGCAAAGTTATTAGTAGGGGTTACTTCATTCAATGCAATCATCAGTCCAAGAGAGAAGATATGAAGGATATTAGATGAGTCAAAATATAGAAATTGAATTGCAGAAGACACCAATGGACTTACAAATTTGATATCAAATTAAGTTGCTACTCCAACAACTATTTATGTTGATTGTCCAAGAGATACAAAATTGAGCTATGTGATACAGAGGCACTTTGAATTTTCAAATAAACCAAGAATATGTTTGACATATAAATTGAGAAAGGAAAGATTAAAAAAAATGTTATAGAAGTGGATATGCCAAAAATAGATGAAAATAATTAACAAAGCTTTCACAAACACAATTTATGTATGACCCAATAATTACTTTTAAAAGATAAGATGCCATTAAAAGATGAAAATGAGCGAAGTACCAGGTTCAGATGGCCTTTCAAGTGAACACTATAAATGTTTTGAAGACCAACTTTTATAACCATTGAAAGATGCAATGAGTTGCAGGGATCTGGGATGACTCAGTCTTGAGTAGAAGCCAATATTGCCTTATTTCCAAAGCGGGGTCAAGATGCTACTTTGACAAAAAATTATAAGCTGATATCATTGTTAAACAATAACTATAAAGTTTTTACTGCAAGATTGAGGATAGTTCTACAGACATTTGTTCATGAAGATTAATTTCAGTTTTTGCCAAAAAGGCAGTTGAAAGATAATGGATGTTATTGTGGATGTTATTGAATATTTACAATAAATATGATAATGAAAAACAAGCTGCATTAATGTTTTTGAATATAGAGAAAGACTTTGACAATTTAGGTTGCGTCTTAATGTTAAAAGAACACATGAAGTTTGGGGAGAAATTTATTTAATTTATTTAAGGGATTGTTGATTTGTACATCTCAGGAAGCTCATATCATTATCCATGGAGGTACAAGACAACAATGTCCTTGTCTCTATTTTTATTTTAATTTTGGAGATTCTGAACTGAGACATTAGACTCTGGTGTAAAAATTAAAATTGAAGTGCACAAATTAAGAACTTATACTGATAATTTAGTTTTTGTTTCTACAAAACACACAAAAATGGTATTGAATATTTAATGAAAAATGAATGACTGTGGTTTCATTATTAATGAATGATTTTGGAGTCTTAGCTGACTTTAAAAATAAAACAAAAAGCAAAGATGCTAGTTAAGAATATGACTGTATAAGATCGTGAAACTTCAATAGGAAAGTCAGTTATTAAGGTGGGAAAATATCTTGGAGTGATATTGTCAGTTGCAAATTCTAAATTGTTTCAAAATAATGTGACTGGAACAATATCGAAAAGGATTCATTTAGGTGGGATAAATTGCAAGTATCTTTGTTGAGTAGAATTTCTGTGATTACAATGTTTTACCAAAGATGTTTTTATTTCAGATGTTATCAGTATTGGTGGCCAATGTTCCATTTAAACAATGGGAAAAATATTTCTGAGTTCATACGGCAAGGGAAAAAAAATGAGAATTAAATATAAATCACTTAAAAATGCTAAAGAGAGAGGAGGATTGAGCGAAGTTGTATTCTGATGCTTTCACTTTGATTTGGATGAAGGATTAGGTGACCCTTAAAAATAATTATTAGATTTGGAGGGCCATGAATTTTGAATGGCACACCTATTTGTGGCATAATAAAGCTAAAATAAATGCAGAGGTCAAGAATTATTTGGTTAGGGTTAGGGTTACAAAGCAAGATTCTCTCTTAAGAGGTTTAAAAAGGTTTAAAACAGGAAACCTTTTAAAAGAAATTATAATGAGACCAATTTGGTGGACCTGTGGTGAAATATATCTTTTATTAAAGCTCATCTTAGGACAAAAGAAGTAGTCAGAATGGCTCATAAACCTAACAATTAAAGATTTACCTCAGATAAGAAAAAACATATAAAAAGTGAACTTGAAATTGTACTGTGTGTTAATAATGAACATTTCATTGCTAAGGTTTATAAAATGTTGAAATTGAACTGGAAAATGATTATGTTTTAATGGGCTGAAAACTTTGTTTATAACATGTTTGACCAGTGGAAAAATATGTGGAGGAATGGATTGAAATTTAGGTTAAATTATAATCTTGAAAAAAAAAACTTTTATAAAGTGTATCATTGGTACTGAATGTCTGATAAACTCAGGAATATATAAAGGTGTTTCAAATATCTGTAGAAATGGAATTTGTATGATAATACTTTTTATCATCTTTGATGGACTTTATGATAAAGGAAAGAAATATTGGGGCCAGATTTTTGCATTATTCAGAAGATTCTTAAAGCAAATATAAAACTGAACCCAGAAATTTTAGTTTTAGGACTATAGAATAAAGAACTTTAAAAACAATTTGGAACCATTTTTATTACATATGTTGACTGCAGCGAGAATCCTATATGTGCAAAAATGGAAAAATACATTCATTTCCACAATGGAAGAATGGATGGAAAAAGTGATGGAGTTGGCAAAACTAAGTGCTTTAATTAAAGAAAGGAATTCATCTAGTTTTGTTTCCACATGGAAACCTCTTCTGGACTTTATGCTCAAAAAACAGGAAAAAAAATGAAACTTTGATTTTAAGTTTTAACAATAAGGTTAACTTTGGTGTTATAGAAAGGGCTAGTACTCACTAAGTAGGTAAAGCAAAAAGTTGAAGTTGTAAACAGTATTTTGAATTCTATTGTACCAAAGAAAAGAAAAAGTCACTGCCTTTTTAAATCCCCCTTTACCTTCTTCTTTATGTTTTCTTATTCCCCCATCATCTGTATTTATATTTGTATTTATACAATAATAAACTTTGATTAAAAATCACATTAGCATATTCAAGACCAATGGCACTTGAGGGGGAAACAATTCATCTCTTTCTTTCATGGAAGAAAAGCCCTGGATATGGCTCAAAACTTTAAAAAAAAAACTGCTAAATTTTAATTCTTTGCTGAGACAGAAGGAGAAATTAAGTACACGGGGAATAGTCATATGATCTGTATATATTTCAGTGTAATTTGGAATTAATCCGTTGTCCCCTCCCACCTGAGTTTGACCTAGTTGTCACAGACATGACGTAGTTTAGTTGAATGTTTAATACAATATATGACTCCCTTCACACTAGACTATAAATCATTGTCTCTGTTGAAGAACATTGGGTGAGTCTAACCATTATAGCTGGTTAAAGAATCCACTGTTATGCAAACCGTGGTTAGCACAATGGATGATGCAGGCTATCTTCTTAAGATACAGATTTCTGTCCATGCTTCACCGTTATTCTTCTCCTTAATTTCTAATTAATTCATTTGTTCCTCAGACTTTTGATTAGTGTTACTGTCAGCGTTCCAAAGAAGCTTCCCCATATCCATTCAGCACTCAGAGATAAAGTTCATCCAAGTAAGAAATCTTTACCAGGCATCAGTCAGGCCTGCTCAAGCGGAGCACTTATTGGCCTTAGAAATATACAAAATATTGATTGCAACGCATACTGAAAGCATCCCATATTAGATTTGATGTTAGCGCAGCCTCACAATTAAATTTAATATAAGTAAATAAGGTTGGAAAGAAACCAGCAGTTCAGTGCCAATTATTTGGATGCACAGAATGGGAAACAAAAACAACCCAATTATGTGAATGAATGTAGCTTAGTGGCTTAGAGCCCTGAAAGCCATTTCTGAGGTTCAAATTGTGCATCCATCTAAAAATGTTAGGTGTTCAAGGCCTCCATCTCAGCCGTTCATTTGAAAAATGAAAATGGTGGTAGTGATTTAACTGGTCATTAATTCTTTCAAGAACACAATTGTGTATTAAATGTTTGAACATTTGAAATTCTGTGTTAATGTTTTATTGTAAAAGCATGACAGATGTAGAATTTCTGGGAATTTTTTTAAATAATGATTTATGGAAAATTTTATATTCTGGGAATTTTTAAAGTGATAAAAATGCTTGGAATGGAAATGAAATTGAGGGAAAACTGGTGTGTGTGTGTGTGTGTGTGTGTGTATTTGTGTATATGTCTATATTTGTGTGTGTGTGAGTGTATACACAGTGGTACCTTGGTACTCAACCACTTTGAAACTCCTCAAAATTGGTACTCAACACATTTTGAGTTGAAAAATTTATCCCAGTTTTTGTCATTTGTTTGCTATTCAACACACGAGCTAGAACTTGTTGTTGTCAGCTGCCTTGTGACTCATTCCATTATTCCTTGTCGGGAAAAAATAGTTTAGTTCTCATCATTTTTGGTACTCATTGAACCTCCTGGAACCAATTAACGATGAGTACCGAGGTACCACTGTGTACACACACACACTAACAGAATATATTTGTAGCACTCTTCACAACTCTGAAGTCATTATATAAAATATAGATAATCTGGTAGGCATATATCAATGATAGGTTATTCAGTAAATAATTATAAATGTATTTACCTTTTTTTAAAATAAATCTATGAGCTGCTGAACTTTAAGTAATGCAGCTTCTTCACTGTTTCTTCTTTGGGAATAATTGGAAGGCAAGCAGTTGCACTGAAAACAAGAAATCATCAGCACTGAAGTGACGCAAAAAAATCGACATATTTGGAACTTTGTCCTTTGCTGTATCAGATACTGGAAGCTTTAATTTTAAGTTGGGGAGGAGAAGTGGCAATCACCCTTTTTGCAAACCCCAAGTGGAAATACTGAACTTTTTTCAGAAATGGAAAGATTGCAGATTTTGAGGTTATACTTTTAACAAAACATAACCCTCTTCAACTCTGCTGCTTTCCAAGAAGCTTCCAACATACTGAAGCCTGTGTAAAAGTTTCCAGGGTTGCTTTTAAGTCAATAAGGCTGTGACAAACCAGCTGA
>JANHFR010002033.1:17725-35411 GCA_032468015.1 Mimophis mahfalensis | reverse complement strand
GAACAGCGCTGGCTCTTTGGCTTGGAAACGGAGATGAGCACTGCCCCCTAGAGTCAGGAACGACTAGCACTTATGTGCAAGGGGAACCTTTACCTTTACCTACCACTGAGTGTAAGGAAACGTCTACAAGAAAACAGCCAAACTCAGAGACCACCAAGGATCCCTCATAGCTAAGGATCTGGCAAGAGGTATATTGTTCAAGATGAGTTCAAAGGAGAAGGGGGAAAAAGGGTGAACATGGAATTGGGCAGTTTGCGGCAGCTGCCAAGATGCAGATTGAACTGAAAAATGGCGTTTTCATAATAAGTAGATAGATAAGTTTCTTTAGTGAAGCTATTCAGGATCACAAAGGTATAAGATGGAATGGTGTTAAATAATCCATAGATTCTTTAGAACTTCTGTCTTCTTCCATTGTTTAGTTAAACAGAATAGCAAATGGGGCCTGCAAAATGTTGCAAAATGAAGCATTTTAATTTGCTACCCAACTGTACCATGTTTTCTCAATTTAATTCCTCTTTCACTAAATTCAGAATATAATGGGCACTTAGCATGCTCCATTTTCACAGTTAGTATGTACATTTTCCCCAAAAAACTAACCTAAAGATGTATAGGTTACCACTCCTATACTATTGCTGTGTTGGATGTGTATCATGAATGAGAATGATAGTATCCCATCTCGTGAATTCCAACTTGGGGGGGATATTATCCCATCTCGTGAATCCTAACTTATATTTCCTTTAATTCACTATTGTATACTCTTTCCATCATATATTTAACAAATATCTCTGGAGACTGGAATAGGCCTTCTTGCAAGTGTTCTGAGAGATGATCTACTTAGATGGAAGACGTCCATCTAGAATGAATAAACAGGTGGATATAAATGTGGATGTTAATAATTAATTGACACAATACATAAAGCGAAACACGCAGAAAGAAATATTAAAAAAAACTAATACTGCCATAGAACACAGACGTAATCTTACTGTAAATACAATTGTGCCAGAGTAAAATGTTGACAAATTGCTTAAGCAAAAAAGGAACCATTTCTGAATATTTATGATCCAATTATGAATCTCAGAAAAGCTACAGTGTAAGGGCAAAACAGTGGTATAAATGTCCCTTAATGTGTTGGTTTTGTTAAATGACAAAAGTGAACATGCACTGCTACTTTATGAAGCTTATTCTGAGCGGATGCTGATAGTAGACAGAAGGCTTTATGAAAACAAGGAATGTTTTCCATCTGTCTTTTACTTAACATAACTCATAGAGATGTTACACAGAATGAAACCAGATATATCTATGAAACAACTGATTTTTTAGAATTAATTTTTGCTCCATAACTGTAGTTGTAAAGAAAATGCTAATTGGTTAAAAACATACTGTTAACATAACTATAACACAGATAAGGAATATATTTTAATCATTGATCCCCAATGGAAAAACTGTCCAGGTTTTTTCATGTTATTGTTTCAGCCCAATGGGTATTTCCACTTTTTAGATATTACTGTTCTAGTGCAAAATTTTTATTAGTCTCAAGTATTTTGTTTTTAACAAATGTAGAATGTAACAAGCAACACTGAATAAAATATAGATAAACAAACCAAAAACTGGATTCTTTGGGGAAGGCTGTCGGATGATTTTCTCACTTGCTCTAAAACAGGGTGTCAAACTCACGGTGGTGTCACGTGACATATTGTGACTTTTTTCCCCTTGCTAAAACGGGTGTGGGCAGGGCCAGCGTGTGACACATCTGGCTCGCAGGCCGCGAGTTTGACAGCCCTGCTGTGAAACATTCAACCCAAAAGAATGATTAATTGGACATTGCCATCAAATTGCACAATCTACTGAACCGTGGTGGCCCAGTAGATAGAATGCAGTATTGTAGGCTAATTACTGCTGACAGCCAGGAGTTCAATTCCGACTGGCTCAAGGTTGACTCAGTCTTCCATCTTCTGAGGTCGGTAAAATGAGGATCCAGCAATGCTGACTCTGTATACTCCTTAAAGAGGGCTACAGAGTATTATGAGGTGGTAGATAAGTGTAAGTTGCAATTTATATAATTCCATCTATGGATTATCCTCATAGCTGATCATGATGGCCTGTTGAAAGTTATGTAAAAAAAAATTTGTGCCAAAAAGAATTCCAGCTAGATTCAAATCCCAAGTCATCCTCCCAGGTTGATCTTTATGGTACTCAAGGGAAACCTTTTATGCTTAATATGAGATTTTTAAAAATAGTGATGAGAGTCTCTTGATTTTAAATGAAATAGATGTGTACCATTCTTAAAATGCTATTTATGGCTGTAACTGATACAATCTTAGATAGTTTATAACAGATGGTTAAATGAGATGTTAACCATTCAACACAATTATAGTATGTTCAGCACTAACAAGATTTTCTCTAGCATTCAACTATTTATCTTTTGTATTAAACAAATGCACCTTTATACTTAACAATCAAAGATTGTTTCTACCTTTTCAAAACACACACACACACACACACACAGAGAGAGAGAGAGAGAGAGAGAGAGAGAGAATTTTAATATCCAAAAGGAATTATATTAACCTATGCAATAGGAAATTCAGGGCTAACTCAATTTCTCTATCTAGATTTGCCCCCAATTAATTTCTCGTAGTCACTTTAACTAATATGACCTTAAGTGTGTCAAACTTAGTCCTGTGTATATATGTGTGTGGTCCCAGCTAGCTGCAACTTGAGGGTATTTTTTTTATCTCAACCAAAATATTATTGAGAAAAGACCCCTGGCTTCAAATATTCTCTGTATTGTGATTTGGGAGCATGAGGTTTCAGTTTCTTAATTATTTTTGTCCCTCTTGGTTTTCCATTTTCTGAATAATTTTCCAAAATAATACACTACAATTAGTTGCTAATCAAGACTGTTTGTTGAAGAGGAAAGTCAATAAGCTTTTAAGTCTTTACAGTAGAAACTAGTGCAAAAGTACAGAAAATTACAAAGACTTAATTCAGATACCAATTTAATTATCAGGGGATGTGTAATATATAGCTATCTGAAGATAAATCAAGTAATTTTAGAGGTAATTATGTGACTTTCCATCCTTTTGAGGTTAATAAAATGAGACCCCAAATTGTTGGGGGCAATATGCTGACATTGTCAACTGCCCAGAGAGTGCTATAAAACACTATAGAGCAGTATATAAGTGCTATTGCTATGTACAACAGAGTTGTAGAGTTATAGTTACAGATAGTCCTTGACTTATGACCACAAGAGAGTCCAAAATTTCTGTGAGTTTTACCCCATTTTACAATCTTTCTTGCCACAGTTGTTAAATGAGTCACTGCAGTCGTAAGTAATAATAGCAATAGCACTTAGACTTACATACCACTTCACAATGCTTTATAGCCCTTTCTCAGAGGCTTACAGAGTCAGCATATTGACAAAAACAATCTGGATCTTCATTTTACTGACCTCAGAAGGATGGAAGGCTGAATTAACCTTGAGCCAATCAGAATCGAACTGCCAAACTGTTGACAAATGGCAGTCAGCAGAATTAGCCTGCAGTACTACATTCTATCTACTGCAACCTCATAGCTCTTAACATGGTTGTTAATCAAGTCTGGCCTCCCCATTTACACTGCTTGTCAGAAGGTGACAAAAGGTGATCACATGACTCCCATTGGTGAGCATCTAGCTTTTTATCACCCTTCCCAGGCTCCAGGGAAGCCCCTGGAGCCTGGGGAGGGTGAAAACCGGGCTTCCCGGAAGTTGCAGAAGGCCCAAAACGGAGCTATTTCTGGCCTCCAGAGGGCCAGGGGAGGCTCTTTTTGCCCTCCCCAAGCTCCAGGGAAGCAATGCCTTACCCAGCAACCAGCTGGCTACACCATGCCCATCATGGCCATGCCCACCCAGCAACCGGGCAGAGAACCGATTGCTGGAATTTTTTTTAAAAAAACCCTGGTCATAAGTGTGAAAAACGGTCGTCACCTTTTTCATTGTAACTTCAAATGATCAGGGTTGTAAGTTGAGGACTAAAATCAACAATTTTAAGGGTACCAGCATAACCAGTACAGTACTTCCTGCAATTTCTGTAATGTGGCAGTCCCTTAGCAGGGAACACCTTTGCCTTGTATGCCAGAGCAGAAAGCTTCACATTCCCAATCTTTCTTTTATTTTTGCATCTGATTAGAATCAGATAGCCGCTAACTTACAATCTAAAGAGAAACCAAGCAATTCTAGAGCTAGTTACATGGCTGCATTGGACACAACGGTGTCCTTATAAAATTGCCTGTCCTGAAGCAAGACCATTAATCAGATTTTGGAAAATCGGTGTTTATGAGCTGGCTTTTAAACAGAGCTAAAATAGTGGCGCTTTAGGTGAATTAAGTCTAAACTAAATATAGCAGTTACTATCCATCACTACTGATTGTGTGAGATATAAAATGTAATGCAACTGATACCCTTAAAATGGTTTAGAAACTAAGAGTACCATGAGCTGAGAACTATCTTTAATAAGGAAATGTCTCTGTATTAGATATAAATTGTAGCCTACCATGATAGTTCTCTCTTTTACCTTTTTAAATGCCATAATGAGATTCTAACTATCTCTTAATCCTGTAAAGTTTTGATCAGGTACAACACTGTTTTAAACTTCCTGACATCATTCGGAGGGATAGTAAGACAATCAGCTTCCTAAAGCACTACATGTACACGAATGAACAATTTCTATGCTTACCTACTGGTTCAAAAGTCTCAAGAAGATGTTCAAATTTAGAGAAGCAGTTAAATATACTACTAAATCAGGCCATGTAACAGGACTGCACTTGCAAACACTAGCCAAGTAACAGATCAGTACTTGCCAACTAACATAATTTGTACAGAGTGTGAGAACTTAATATTTTCAAGTGTATTAACATTTTTCATACTCAACATAAAAAGAAAGGGAGGGCAATTGAATTATATCCAAATGCTTTGCTTTAATTAATGATGTTTATTATTTCACGCTGGCCAATTTGTATTATCATTTTCAGATAAAACAGCTTAACAGTAAATCCAAATTTTTACTTGGGCTTCCTTTTTTAAAAAAAGAATATTTGTCATAGCTGAGAATATTTTCCCATAGAGCGGTTTTGGCTTCTTGACTTTCAAAAGAACCCCCAATTATTCTGGATAAAAAATTTGCAAAATGGTGATTTTGTAAGACAAGGGTGTTTTATCTTTCTCTAATATTTTGTTTAGGCTGCTAGGTTGGTTTTTTCTCTCTCTCACCTTTTTTTTTTTTTTTTTTTTGTCTTCCATTTCATAATTTTACTAGAGAAATATGTTACACACATTCCCAGATTCGGCTTATACGCAGTCAGTTATAGCCTATTTGAGACATGCAGATCTTGTAAAATTCCCTCCCCTTCTCCACATGGGTTATCCAGAAAGGTACAGCTAGTCCAGACAAAACACAAACTTCATTATTTTTTATTTTTTATTTCTTCTTTCTCACAAAATTCTTCAAAGCTTTAAGAAACATGTTTTGTAAATCCAATATTATTGATCAAATTTATATGGCCATGGAAAGTATCTCTGAGTGGTATACGGTACATTCTCTGTGGTGTGGTATAATGAGAAATTTGGCAGCATTTCATGTTGTTTTACTAGTTACTACAGTATATAATCCGATAAAACAGTAAATAACTAAAGCAATCGTCTTAAGCCATTATGCAATAATTATTTAAAAAGCCTTGAAAACTATAGAAGCAAAATAAGACAAGAAAATAATATAGAGAGGGATGTTAGTAATAATGGAGGCTTCTCATAAGTTCACCCATCCCCTGGGGTCCCCAGGCCTACTGGCATCACTAGGTCTGAGAGACCTTCAAAAGCTCAGGTGTGAGGAAGCTGATCTAATCTTGCGGGAAAAGATTCCACGAGGCAAATGCCAGAGCAGAAAAAGCTCATCACCTAGGACCCATCAAGATAATTGATCTATCTGAGAACTCTTTACAAACTAGCATCTTCATTAAAACTGTACAAGGTTTGAAGTAGGAATTTTTCCTACTTGGATGTGGTAAAATTCTGAATCAGTATCTTAACACATGCAAGAAGACGTGCAAAATAAATTACAGTGATCCTGAATTATAATTTGATTCTGCATTGATTTTTGCATTCTTGATTCAGATTTCCTGGAAGATGGATAAGATGAAAAATAATGGATAAAGGCCCAAGGTGGTATTCAGCCAGTTCCGACAGGTTCCAGAGAACTGGTAGCGATAATTTTGAGAATTGGTAAATACCACCTCTGATTGGCTGACAGCATAGCCACGCCCACTAAGCCACGCCCACAGAACCAGTGGCGCCCACAGAACCAAGGCAGTATTATAGCAAACACCACACTTAAAAATACTGTAGTAACTAGTAAAACAAAGTGAAATGTGATCACATTTTTTATTATAGCCCATTTTTTATTATAGCACACAGTAATAATCAGAGAAGGATCGGATGCAAGTGATTTCTATTCCATTCTCCTCATAGTTGAAAATCTTGAAACATCTCTAAGGAACAAAAAGAGTATATTCAAATGAAGAAAAGCATGAGAAAATTTTTCAGATCACTGGTTTGGGGCACATACTTTTGAGTAACCTATAGTTTGATTTAGTGATTAGAAGAAGAAAAATAGAGGATGGGAGATTTCTGTAACTGGGTGAAACTGCTTGTAATTGCAAAGTAGCATTTTTCTCTAAATCAGTGCCCACATCTGGAGAAAATATTTGCTGGACTGCAGCTTCTATTCACAAACCTAATTGCTTCCAACCTGCCAGGATGAAGGAATTTCTACGCTCCTTGAATTTACAAAGTTTTCATGATGAATCAGTTGTCTAATCTAATGGCCAAGACTTTCCAAAATTTAAATCAACAGCTGTTCCCGGAGCTCCTGAAGGTGTCAGAAGTTTAATGTCTTATATCCTTAATATCTTGGAATTAGTAACTGAAAGTCACAGCAAGAGTGCTCCAACGCTAGTGCTTTAAGCAGACCATTGGCAATGATTGCTACTTACTATTCCTTTTAATAGTGAACTGAGAGTAACTGAACTGAGAGTAATTGCTCATTATTCTGAAAGAAGGATGAATGACCAGTCCAAACTCCAGTACTCAAAGCTCAGATCATCCATTCCTTTTTAAAAAAAACTCTCCCATGATTAAACTTGGAAATTTGACTTCTAGTAAAAAAGATGGAAAGATCTATTGGTCAGCTTTGTGGGAAGCTTCTTTCAAAGCCACAAATTCTGATTAAAAATTAAGCTTTCATAAATGCAAAAATAGAGCACGAGATAACAGTACTCTATGGGTATCCTAACCCATTCTGTAGCTTGATTTTGGCTTCATATGGAGTTTAGTGTGTGTATCAAAAAGACTGAAAAGGTGATAGAGATGGTTCTTGACCTAGGGCTGTTTGTTTACCATGTTTCCCTGAAAATACTACCTACTATGAAAGTAAGCCCTAGCTTGATTTGGATTTGGTATATGTGAGAAATGTATGTGCGATTGAGGTTTTTTCACTACAGTATGAGCTTTGTCACTTTTCCTTATCAACCCAGTAAGAGATATGTGGAAGTCATTCTAATCTATATCTATAAAACAAAAGTGTGAGTGTATGGGTTTGTGGATATGTCCCGAATAGGCTCTTCCACCCCCGCACCAATGTGGCCCAAACTTGCCAGGCACATACATCACACTCCAAAGAAGAGCACTGGGGGGTCAGGAATACCTTTGGGGGTTCTTTGCCCCCTAAAAAAGCTGCCAAAGTGCCAACCTCCAGCCACACTGTATTGCACATGTGTAGAGGGCTCTGCAGTCGCCAAGGCAACAACAGCCAGTACAGGCAAGGCATGTGAATTGGTGACTCTCCAGCCAATAGAGGCAAGCCATGCAAATCGGGCAAAGAATGCTGGGAATTGTAGACTGCAGCATTCCCTGCTTGCAGCATGTCACAGGAGGCCATAAATACCAGGGTTATCAGCTAGTATTTTGAAATATAATCCACATTTATAAAATATATTCTAAAATATACCTCAAGGGGAAAGGACTTACAAAAAGGTGCTCATCTTTTAATAAATAAGATTTATTGTTAAAAAAATATTTTAATAGAAACACCACCACCACCACCACCACCCCAAAAAAATGCACGGAATGCATTTTTATAGTAGCATGTAGGAAACCAAATGTCACTCAGATTTTTGGGACTTTTTAAAAAATCTTTAACCCAGGCTTCTTGACATTTCTCAGGCTTGGCATCCAATTTCCCCAGATTTCTTTACTTTCCAGAAGATGAACTATTTTGGGGTCTTGAATCTTCTGTTCCATAGAAAGGACAGGAATATTCTCTCCCAATTAAAAATATTTTTATAACTTACTCGTACATATTTACCTCTAACTCATATAAAACAAAGAGATGTGTGTACGTTACCATTACATGGTTACATTATTTTAGTTTTGGGCCCTAAAGCTAAATATTTGGAACTGCTACAAATCCTTAGCCTCACATATATAGTTAAGCTGTTAAATGTATATGAAAGGTGATGAACAAGAATAGCTGAATGTCAGCTGTCATGTTTTCTCTAATACCCGAGATTATGAAACTGCTTACTAGTTGTTTAATCCAATAATGCAATAAAAAGCGTTTGATGTTCTCAAAGAACCAGGTGCACTTTGTCTAAAATTAGTAAACCTTTGTAATATTCATTTGCTCTGCACACAGGTTCATACCAAGTTTCACAGCAGACAAGCACACGCTCCAGGCACTGATACATCAAGTTTGACATTTTCCTATAGTGGTACCGTTCTTGCCAGTCGGGGAGGTAAGTGACCACATTGCCTTCTATATATAGTGCTGAGTACAAGTTGGCCAAAGCTAGTGCTAAATTCATAGAGCAAAATTTGGTTGCCAACTTTTGGGAGCGGGAAGAGAACAAAAACATTTCTGTCCTGCTCTGAAGAAGCTTGTGCCTAGTTCTCATTGCCCATTTGCCTGAGGGTGGTTGTATGCCTAAACTATACGACTATCCTGAGTCACTTAATCAAGCACATCATGTTCGTTACAACTTAAGTGCTTAAAAAATGGGTGAGGACAAGGAGCAGAAACAGGAGTCCCAGGTCAGCTGGGTCCATTACCAGGTGTGGATCTGTGTCACTCACTGGCAGAATTAGATGTTATTAAGTTAAGCAGGAGTTACCCTAAAGCAGGGGTGTCAAACTCACATCACAGTGGCGTCATGTGATGTATCGGGACTCTTTTCCCCTTTGCTAAATGGGGCGTGGGCATGGCCAGTGCTTGGCGCATCCAGCCCATGGGCCAGGAGTTTGACAGCCCTGCCCTAAAACAATATTCCTTTATCAAATTTTTAACTCGTTCATTCTTGAGCACGGTTACCATATGCTTTTAAATCATTATGGTATTTTTCCACTGTTAATTTCATTGCAATGACTGGTGGATATCAAAAAATGTTCATCAAAGCACCAACTGTGAGCTACCATTTATACAGAGTGAAGCATCAAAATTAAATATTGGGCTGCTAGTTTCAGCATTAACTTTTTCAGATTTCAGGACGTTCTCACTTAAGAATTAGGATCAGAAATTCTGAGAATTCTAAACAAAACAAGCGACCACAGCACACTTACAACCTTATGTCTACTGCAGTCCTTAAATTAAACTAGGATTGGGTGTGCTGTCCTTAAAATAACCTCCTACCAAGCCCCTTCATGCAAAAAAGAAGAAACACAAATGTTAGGCTCATCTAGTTTGTAGTCACAAATGGGAATTAGTCATTAGATCGGGGGATGTCTGGAGCTCAGGGGGGATCTGATTCCAAAGAGTTGGGGCGCCCACAGAGAAGGCCCTCCCCCTGGGTGTCGCCAGCCGGCACTGTTGAGCCGACGGCACCCAGAGGAGGCCAACTCTGTGAGCGTGAACTGGGCGATGGAGAGCTGACACTGGCAGAAGGTGCTCCCACAAGTACCCTGGTCCGTTGCCATATAGGCTCTGTAAGTCATAACCAGGACCTTGAAGCACACCCGGAAGACAACTGGCAACCAGTGCAGCTCACGCAGATTATGAAAATAGCACTAAGTAAAATGGATTTTGCAGGTAGCATACCAAATTTTATTTTATTTTTCTCATTTTAATGTGTGTTAAAGGATGATTTTACACAACATTAAGTATTGTTCTGGGCCTTAACCCTAGTAATATCTGATGTGTTGTCAACATTTAGACACACCTGCCCAAATGCAAGGGATCAAAGGCAGAATTCTGTTTGAGGTGGAATGAGAACTTCCAACAAAATCTTGGAAGTGTTCCTTGTTCTGTGATGCAGTTTGCCTGTCGGAGATGTGAGGCTATAGATGTCTCACTTGCATGGACAAGGGGAAAGGAACAATGGAAGAATTGCTTATATGCATTCCCAATTTTATTGCTGTTGAGCATATACTTGTAACCTGACAGAAATGTAAGAAAGTGGTAGTTAAAGAAACACTTCTGACTCTGAAAATAGCTCTTAAAACATTTTGACTATATAAAATAAAAGACATTTAGTAAAGTATGTTTGGCTTGTTCATAAAAATAGATTGAAATTAAGCTGTAGAGTTGTCATCTTGTCTTTTGATATGATACAAATTTACGCAGCCAATATATTTTGTTTTAAAATGATTTTACATGTGCTGGTTTGTGGTGCCACAAACACTGGTTCTGAGTACCTGGTGCACTTGGGTTCCGCTACTTTTTCTAGTCTTTGGAAATGATGTTAGAATCATATAAAAAGCCACAAGACAAATGAGTGAAACTTCTTGCAGAAAAGTCGGGTGGAAGTCATTGGCTGATGACTTCCTTCCGGTTAACGATAGGTGTCCTCACATATTGTGTTCACGGTATGGTACGTTGGCTTAACAGCTGCGGACAGGAAGGCACTACAGACGGTGATGAGTACAGCACAAAAAAATCATGGGCTGCTCCCTAACCCAGCTGGATGAAATCGCTAGGTCCCGCTGGCTCAGCAGAGTGAGGTTGTTAAAAAATTTGAATTCCACCACTGCTTCTAACCAGTGCATCACCACAGCTCTTAAAAATATTTTTATGGCTTTTTACTTTTCACAGAGGTGATAACTCTTTGGTAGTTTCATTTTATAGAAGTAGACTCCAAGTACAGCAAAGAAAGATGGAAAAACATTCCCCATACTTGACAGTCCTCAGTGTTGTTTTCTTTAAGACAAATGGTTGTCCATTTTTTTCCTCTAGTCCTTAGATTATTTTTCTTTATGTCCTTTTTTCTACTAATGCTCAAAGATTAAATATTTCTTTCCTCCAATGTTCTCCTTGTGATGGTATCCCTATGATGTAAGATAAATTGAAAGACAGTGTTTGTCAATCACTCAGGCTGAATCAAATTCCCTGATTCTGGACAAAGACTTACAGACACAAAAATAATGGATAAATCTAATTTTAACTATTAGCGCAGGAATATCAAAATAATCTCTCCAGTTTTAGTTTACAAAGGCTTTTCAATTTCCTTTCTCTCTCTCATGCTTCTTTAAAAGTTTTTAAGTATCATCTCTAGGATCAGTACCGACCAGGATTTTCTGTTAATCACACAAACTAGTTTTTAATATAGATTTAGAGGAAACTATGATGAACTCTAATAATCATGGTTAATGATGATGATGATGTAATATTAATTGTGGTTAAGATTGGCAGATGAAGAAGTAGGATGGAAACATTAAATCCTGTTAGCTTGAGGCAGGGAAAGACGAAATTTTTTTGCTAACATGTTTTTAAATATTAACAAGAGTCATCTGCCTGAGTTTCTTTCTTTTATATCATTCCGCCAGAGAAATATTCGTGTCAAGGCCTAGTCTGTCAAGGCTGTAGGAACCTTGATTACGATTTACTTTTTGTGAAAGATATTTGAGCATTTGCCAGATGCAGTTGTTCTTCTGCATATATTTCTACAGTTGAATTACTTAGTGTTTGGACATAGCGTTGAAGTTGTAACATGGGCACTGGTTTGTATTTTTTTAAAAGTTATTATTTATTAAACTGTTATTAATAACAATTTTTCAAAAAGTTATTATTTTTTAAACTGTTATTATTAACAGTATATGTAATACTTAACAGCTCGCACTGTTAAAAACATGCAAATAAATAAAATAAATAAACAATAAAAGCATTAAAAACATTGAACCATTAAAACACTAAAAATGTGCATGGTCAAGAGTTGTCTTTTGATCTGATTTGTATATTATGTGTTCTCTGTCATGTAGACAGTAATTGAGTCAATTGTGACTTCTCTCAGTTAATTAGAGGAATTCTCTCAACTTTTGTGTACCCATAGAATCATTCATGCCCTCTTGTAACATTGGATAGAGAGCAAATGTGACCCCTAGCATCCCTTTATACCATTGGATAGAGGATAGAAGTGACCCTTAGCATCCCCTGTAATTCCTACAGAAACAAACTTTATTTATTATTTAAATTTATATCCCGCCCTTCTCCCGAGGGACTCAGGGCACTGTACAGTCCAATCTAAAAGCATACAATATAAAAATTAAAACAAGAATTTAATACATTTAGGACCCAATAACAGTTAAAATTTAAAATTAGTTAATTAAAACTTCGTGCAGAAGCCCCTGGGTGGCAAAGCAGCTGAGGCTGTTTTGCTGCGCCTTTCTGCTATACTACAAACAGAGTTAATAAAGGTAGCTACAGCCCCAATATTTTTTTTTCGACCAAACCAGTGCACTAGAATTAGCCCAACCTTAACAAACAGTTCGCCCAAACTGGGCCAAACTAGTAGAAACCCACCCCTGGGCTGCCCTGTTGACAAAAATGTGACTCTGAACAGCATGCAATAAAACTATAAAACTGTTAACATATAAAAATCTATTATTCAGAAAAAAATAAAAATCACAATTAAAAGCTAAGAGAGGCAGCAAATGTCAGTGAGAAGGGAGCTTGGTCTCCACACATGATGGCATAACCAGGTGGTGTGGGATGCTAAAAAATTAACAGGGATTGATTGCGATTTGGGTGCTTGGCAACCAGCATGCATTTATAATGGTTATAGCATCCATGGTTGCATGATCCATATTTGCAAGCTTCACAGCCAGTTTCTGGCAAGAAAGTCAATAGGGAAGCTAGCAGGAAATTGGTGCATGTTATCAAAATCTTTTTCACCGTCAAGTAATAGAAATACAGCTTTCTCTTTTCTATCTTTGTTCAAAACAATCAAATCTATTGCCAGACAAATGTGATTTGATACATGCCTAGTTTTGGTCAACTCAACTGAATAAATTTTTGCTAAAGAGAACTGTTAAGGTTTGAATAGCTAATCAATGAAATAGGATTATATATATATATATAAAACAGAAGTATGGTGAGGCGTGCTCTATACACTCCTACATGGAGCAACCAATCTTGCCCAAACTTGGCATATATATACCTTGGTGTTGTGAGATCAGTACTGGGGGGGAGGGGGCACAAAAGCCTTGGAGTGGTCTTACCCCCCAAAAAAGGGGGCTGAAATAGACATTTCCCTGCCCCACGGATATTTCATTGGCAAGCTCTACTGCACATATGCAGACGGTTACCAGCCAAGGCATGCAAATCATAGGCTCTCCAGCCAATAGAGGTAAGGCATGCAAATCAGAGTCTCTCCAGCCAATAGAGACAAGGCATGCAAATCAGGCAAAGAACACTGGGAATTGTAGGCTGCAGCATTGTCATAAATACCCAGGTAAAGCCAGGTTATCTAGTAGTTAACATATATGATCTTTACTGGGGTTTGGTATGACTGATATAAACTTCATTAAATGAAGACAGTGACATACCATTTAAGTTGATATAACTTAGGAACAAATGTACCAGTTCTTCTATATACATTTCATAAGAAATGCATTAAATTTCAGTGTTCATAGCCAGTAACAATTATTTTATCTCATCCACAGCTGAAGGAGTATGTATGGTAATGTTATTGAATGCACATGCTGTTACTAGCCTATGATGGACAATACTATACTTTCAAAAATCTGCCCAAATGCTAAAATATTCAACAGTAGATTTTTTTCTTTTTACTGTACAAATTAAAACTCACTTGTATTTGGCCATTGGAGAATAAATTTATCAGCTTTGAAAGTCTCAACTTTAAAAAAAAAAAAAAAAAAGTAATCATCCAAACTTTATTTCTCTTTACAGAAAATAATGAAATGCAGAAGTAAACTTGAACCAAACAAGAATTCCCTCTTACCATACGTGGACAGGAGGAATGAGCAAGACATTTTTTATTTTTTTTTGTATCCAAACACTGCAATAAATACATAATTTTAACTCATTTCTGTTCCTGTGTATTTTATAAATATTTTAGGAGAATGCTGACAGAGTAAAACCGATTAAGAGAAGGCCTGCTGTGAATGACTGACTGAGGAGAAAAGGTGTTCGGGTAGAGGAGGATCCTGGAAGAAGTGATAGCCAGGAGAGCTGCTGTCTCTCATTTAGGCAGGCAGGGCAGGGGTGGAGCGGCGTTCCTTGTCTTGCATGCTGTAAAAGCTGGAATTTGGTGTGCAAATTCTTTGCCACCGGCAGAGTTAGCCGCAAGATATTGCGGTGTTTTGCATCTTTTTCACAGTCGTGACAGGAACGTAGGATTTTTTTTCCCTCAATCCTTTGTACATGTTGTTAGAATGAGCCTGATTTTGTATGTTAGGATTAACTGATTCTTCCTAATCTGTATTTTTCATTTTACAGTCGCTGCAGGGAAGCCTGTTGCTGTGACTTTGGGGCAGACTATGGCTAGTCCGAAGGAGGTGACAGGATTGCTTGCCACTTCGATGTGAGTATCTGCAGACACCGCCCTGGTGTAAAAGGAGAAAAGCCTCTGTTCTAGGCAGCTCCTTATGCTGCCTTCCGATGAGAAGCAATAGGCCCCACAGAACAGTCATTGGAAAGTGTTCCTTCCCTGGTGACAGGCTGCAGCAGGAACTTATGATGGGGATGGATGACGTTCATCTTCTTTTAATGACCCCATCATCTTTTGCAAGGAGGGTGGAGTCTGGGCAGCTGAGTGGAGCTGAGGGCTTACAGGCCGGATGCCCTTTCTGTTGCCAGTGCGGAGTTATATTCCGTGGAGTTATATTCCCAACATACCCAGCGAGAGAAATATCTGCCTCTACCTAGAATTGAACTCACGGCCTCTTTTACTGTGAAGCGAGAGCTCCACCTCTAGGCCACCACACCACTCATGAGGGTGGATGACAAGGTCTGCCTCTTATTAATGGGGCGTTGGCCTGATCTGGCAGAACTTTTGGTTTTTAAGAGAGGTATGTGTCAGGTGTCAATTGTGTCTACGCTGGCCCTTATCAGAAGAAATGCTGCAATAATCCAACCGCACAAAGAGAAAGCAGGTGTGTAACTGAGAGGATGCCTAAAGAGCAGGTGCTCTTTAGCCGCTGTATACAGGGAAGCTGAGACTCGCAGAATATTTGGGGGGCAAGCAGTTCCACAGCTGCCTACACCAACAGCTCATTTGTGCAAGGAAATCTGTGTGCGTAATCCACCCAGTTTAACTGCATTTCCTTTTTCAATTCCTAGGCCGAGTCCTGCAACAGACAGCCTCTCCTCCATCAGTCCCACACCCTCAGTTACAATTCCGAGCAACACAGCCCCTAGTGCTTTCCATGCTCTGCAGAACAGACTGGTGACCAGTGGCACCCCCTGCTTGCAGGCCCAACCTGCCAGTGCTCTCCCAGGTAACTGCAGGCTGCTGGGAGAGGCAGCCCTCAAAGGGTGGGGTGATAGGAAGGCTTCTTTGTCTTTGGCCAGATTTGGATACTCCTTGTTTTAAGTCTGTTTAATCCGTCTGTCTTAATTATCATGTACTAGCTTTGCCTGGGTATTTATGCCTACAATTCCCAGCATTCTTTGCCCGATTTGCATGCCTTGCCTCTATTGGGTGGAGAGCCTCCGATTTGCATGCCTTGCTTGGCAACCGTCTGCACATGCTCAGTAGAGGTTGCCACTGAAATGTCCATGGGGGTGTCTACTTGGGCACCCTTTTTCAGGGACAAAGACTGGTCAACCATGTTTCTGACACACACCCCACCCCACCCAGTGCTCGTCTCCAAAGTAGGCACCTGTGAAGTTTGGGTCATTTTGGTGCACGGGTGAAAGAGCCCAATTGGGACATACCCCAAAACACCGACACCTAACACTCCTCTTTTATAGATGTAGATACAACTCCACGACTCACGTGTAACAACTCTGCACGATGTGCACAATAAAACAATCAAAATAGGTATTTTTTAAAAGCCACAATCCAAATAAAGATTAAAAAAAACAAGATGACAAAGAAAACATTCAGAGAGCGCATTCCAGTGAACCATCATGTAACCATCTAGCATACTCTTTCCCCGGATTGGTTGACAAACCCACATTTTGAGGTCCTTCTGGAAGGCCAGCAAGGTTGGAGAAAGGAAGGAAGTTCCATAGGGTCACGACAGAATAGGGTCCTTTCCCGTGAAACTCTCCTAATGTGCTTCTTGGGCTGACTCTGGTGGGACAGGGACTGTAAGCGGGCCATCCCTCCTAGATCCTCAATGCCAGGGGTCTCCAACCTTGGCCACTTCAACTCCGAGAATTCCCCCGCCAGCAACGTGGTAGGTAGATGGTGCATTTTAATGGAGCTTTGCTGGCTGGGGAATTCTGGGAGTTGAAGTCCTCCAGGCTTAAAGTGGCCAAGGTTGGAGACCCCTGCTCTATGCAGACCTTCCAAGTAAATGAAATTTTGAGAGAAAACCCTCAATTAAAACACTCTGTGATGAAGGTTGCAGTGCCCCATCCGAGGAGCTCTGATTCCCTTTCAGAGGGGCTTGAGCAAGTGTGAAGCTGCCTCCGATGTACCATCCCAGTGAATCAGCCGGCTTGCTCCTCCCAGATGTCCAAAGGAGCACCTGGAGTTTCTGTCTTCCGCTTCTCTTCAGGGGCAGCTTCAGCCAGCAGCCTTCTACAAGGCTTGAGCTTCAGCCTGCAGGACATCAACACGAAGCCTGCGGCTCTTCCAGTCGGTGTTGCTGCTACTGGGTCCTTGGCACAGGTAGGCAGTCAAGGCAGCACAGGCCTAAGGGCAGCCGCTCATCGGTGGTTACATTTTCTGGGATTTTGCAAGCTGGTTGAGAGCAGACCTAAGCTGCAACCACTCGCCTTGCCCCACAGCTAGCAGTGGGGCAGGGCCAATGGCAGATTTGGGGTCTT
Source organism: Mimophis mahfalensis (assembly GCA_032468015.1). Classification (NCBI taxonomy): domain Eukaryota; kingdom Metazoa; phylum Chordata; class Lepidosauria; order Squamata; genus Mimophis; species Mimophis mahfalensis. Next base: position 18,156 of record JANHFR010002033.1, on the reverse strand, counting down.
AAACATCTACCCACACACCCCTACCCCTTTCAGTAGGTGGGAAACGTGCCTTGTAATGGAGCGTGGAAGCGTGAAATAATGGGCAGGGTCTGATTTCAGCCACACAGATTTGACCAAGTGGAAACCTGAGTGTGAAACATTAAGATAAGATGAGATTAAGGAAAGCTCCAATGAGTCTCCGCTTGTGCAAAGGATGGAGGTGAAGGATCACTTCCTCGCCTCCTGGAGAATGTTTTTATCCTTCCTTTTAACGGGGTGTCCATCCAGGCCTTCTTGGACCAGTTGACTACCTGTCATCTGAAGAGCTGAGTGTGGCAGACTGAACGCACCTTTGTTTAGGCCAGCGGTTCTCAACCTGGGGGTCGCGGACCCACGCCGCCGCCCGCTCGCCCCCCACCCATCCGCCCGCTCACTCGTTCTGCCCGCTCGCT
>JANHFR010002031.1:188766-199610 GCA_032468015.1 Mimophis mahfalensis | reverse complement strand
CCGGATCGGGGTGGGGGGTGGGGGGGCGAGGAGGTGTGCATTGTTTGGATGTGCAAGGTTGGCGGGGCCGAGGAAGCGGGAGTACGGCGGAGCCAGGCAGGCAAGAAGCGCGGGCGATCCTCGGCTCTTGTCGTCTGCCGGCCTCCCTTCGTCTGGCGAAGGTCACGGTTTTTAATTTTTTTTTTTGCCTCAGACGCGGGATTGGGGAGAGAGATCGGAAGCGCCTGCACACACACACACACACACACACACACGCACGCACGCACAAACACACAACGGGCGGGCCGGGGGGAGGAAAAACTCTCTTCAGAAAGTGATGGCGGGCGGGGGGATTTTCCTGCCGATCCTCCTTCCCTTGTGGGGATGATTTAAATGCGAGAACAAAGCAAGCCCCGTTCGGTCTCGCGGCGTCTCTCCAGGCCGACGGAAAGTGGGTTGGGTGAGTCGCTGCCGCTCTCTCCGTCTCTCTCTTTGGTGTGTGGGGGGTTTCCCTCCATTGAGTTGCCGGAAAAGTGCAGCTTTTTGTTTTATCTCCGCCACTCCCTACAAACGTCTATATCGGAGATTCTGACTTAACGCCCCGGCCATATAAAACTGTATAAATTGTGTCGCTTTATTCTTCCTGCTGGATGTCTTTTAAGTGATTTTTCTTTTTGGACATTCGGGGTTTTGATGTCAGTTTCCGTCTCTCTAAAAGGTGTTACCGCGTTTCTGTAACGGTCTCTTGAAAACGGCCTCTTTTGTGCTCGGTGTGTACACACTTAATTGGGATTTGTTATCTGGGTGCAACATGAAACTGTGTATGTAGTATTTCTTGGAGTTATGTCCCTACAGTTGGGGCTCGGAAGTTTAAATGATGTGAGGTTATGAGTAGTACGTAAATATACCAAGATGCTGGAGGAATACTGTATAAAGAATTGAGTTTGAGTTCACCTAAATAATTTACCGATTGTTAGATTTGCACCATTTATTTTAAACATCAGTGCTATCATTATTTCACCTGCCCTTTCCAGATGGAGAATTTATCTTGCACTAAGTGTCCAAGTGCTATAGTTGATTATATGCTATCAAATCAATGTTGATTTTTAGAGAACACACATATGGAAGATGATGTGACCCCACTTGGCCCTAAAGGTCTTCCAGTAGTGTACTTATCATCATTGCAATCAAGTGCATCCATTTTTTTGGTTGTCATTCCCATCTCTTTCCTTCTACCTTTCTCAGATTCCAGATTTCTCAAAGGAGGTTGGTTTTCTCACATCCAAAATATAATAATTTGAGCCTGATGCTTTGTGCCTTAAGTGAGATTTCTGGGTTGATTTTTTTTTTCTTGACCCATTTGCTTCCTTGGCATGGTATTCTCTGGAATCTTCTCCAGTATGAGAGTTTGGACGCATCAATATTCTTTCCATCCTGGATCTGCAGAGTTGAACTTCAGCTTCCATGGAAAACCAATCCCTGCGCAATCCTAATCTTTGCAAATATATACACACACCATGGCATCTGAATGTTTTTCCATTGCTACCCTAACAAGTGCCAATTTGCAGTATATTTCTTAATTATTGGTTCCATTATTGTTTGTTTATAAAAGAAGTTATGACCTCTCTGTGATCACTTTCAGTTTTAAGGATGGTTGGACTATCTGGTCATTATTTTGGTCTTCTTTATATGTAAACAGTCCCTTTCTTTTCACTGTGTCTTTGGCTTTCATTACTATAATATTTTCATTTGCCAAAATCGTATTATTGCCATAACATAGGTTATTGATTTTCCTTCCTCCATTTTAAAAACATGGTATGTGTGTGTGTGTGTGTGTGTGTGTATGTATGTATGTGTGTATATATATATGTATGTATGTATGTGTATATATATATATATATATATAAAAATACAGATTAAATCAATAGACAGAATACAGCTTTTGCTAATCAGGAACCACTCTGTTTTGCTATTTTCCATCTGGACTGTGGCTTCCTGTCTTGTGTATAAATTTTGCATGCAGACAAAAAAAAATAGTCTTGAGATTCTTATTTTCTTAACAAACATTCTAAAATCCTTGTTGATACCTCTTGCTCTTCATCCTTTTCTACAACCAGTTCAAACATCTGGCATGTACAGCTGTACCCTGCATCAAATGATCCTAAGTACTATTTTCCTAGTATATGAAAGTAAGAATATTATACGATAGTTTCCACATTGTTTTAAATCTAATTTCTTTGATATTGTATGTAGACTGATCTCTTCCAATCATTTGTTACTGTGTAATTCTCTAGTTTTGCTGACATAAGTAGGTTAGCATATTTATTGATTCTTCTGTTGCTTGCCATATTTCTATAGATGTTCCAGTTTCTGTAAACTTCCAATTTGGTAGTAACCAGAATGCTGATCTAATTTCACCTTCTGGTATTAGAATTCTTATAAATGCTTCTTTTTTATTATTATAATTCTTGTAAATAGATACATTTTCTACAGTATCTTGGATCTTGTTGTTTCTACTGTATAGAATTTCAGTATTCTTCCATCTTTTGTAATATTCCATCTCATTGTAATATTCCATCTCATTGTAATATTGCTTCTTGTCTCTTTTTATCAGCTCCCTGTTACTGTGTCTTAAATTCCTTTCTGAGGTCTTTTTGGCTTTGGTTTCTCCTCTCTTCTTGGTAATATCCAGCATGTGTTGTGATATCTAATTTTTTGTTTTTTAATAGTGCCTTGGTTTTGGGGAGTCTAGATTCACAGTTAACCTGAACTACTACTTTGGTTTCATTCCATAGTTTTCCTGGTTCTCTCTCTCTATTAGATTCAGGACTTCAAAGAAATTTCTGATGTTCTCCTTGAAAATGGTGACTATATGCTCAAGATTATATGATGGAAAGCCATTGGCTTCCTTCGTTAACTTGGAACATGATAGGAACACTTTGTGATCTGTTCCACAGTCATCCCCTGGCCACATTTCTGATGCTGTAACTGAGCTCTTCTACCTTGTTGTATCAGTAATATAAGCAACTTGATTTCTGTGTATTCTGGTGATAACTATGTGTATAGGCATTATTTATTTTCCCGACTATGAAAGCAACAAACACATTCATTGTTTTTCATACCACAAGTATTAAACAGTATGGTCTGACTGAAATTGTCCCATTCCAGCATTTCAATTCATTGATGCACAAGATACCAACATATGAAAAGTACATTTAATATTTCACAAAAATACATTTAATATTTGCTGCTTGGAAAATACCATGTTCCCACTACAATTCTGTTTTTGCAGCTTCAGATATTCTTTTCCTGCATGGCAATACCAGCAACTAGATATCCAAGAATTGGTAATCCAGCCACATCATAAACATTGATACTATGAAATATCTTCAGCTGTATAACATCTTGAGTGGCATTCAACCCAAGGGGCTAGCACTATGTCATCAATCATTTTATCTTGCCTGTAGTTTTCTTGATAAAACTTAGGAATGCTTTACCATTTTCTCCTCCTGTGTAGTATAAAATGATACATTTGCTGTTGTTTTTCACTCATCCTTCCCAGGAACAATAGTCTGCAATGTTGAGGCAGGATATTTGCAGTTGGACAATTATAACACATCTCTGCATCAACAATATTTGTATTTTCAATTAGTAGCTGTACATGAGGGATTTCTGATGTTCTCTTAAGTTGATGTCTTCCAAGTATTTGTAACATAACTCTCACATTCCTTGATCACTGAATATGTGGTCTGGTCTTCTAGGGAATCTAGTCTAAAAATCTGAAGGCAAGAGATAGCCTGTCACAGTATCTAGCATGTTACTTTTTGAAATGGTCATTTCTTACTTTTCATGTCTTTTTAAATCACATTATTCCCAAAGGATGAGATTCTTTCTTTGTATGTTTCTTCAACAACAGCATTTATGTGAAGATGAAATTCATATCGTGACTTTCAAGACCATATCTTTTTGAAAACCTTTTTAAAGTGATCGAATAATTCCTTCTTGAAAGTATACTTTTACTTAATATTGAAATAATAGATGATGTTACATCTAATTACATCAGTGTTTTGATTTTTTTAATATAATCACTTCATTATCTTTATCCTACCACTTTTATGTTTTAGAAAAAAAGCATGGACTGGACCCATACTTTAGATTTGTACATTTAAACGTGTTGACTGATTAGCCGTGACTAAATTAAGTTACCTTGATTGTAATAAACTCAATACAAGAATGACTGAAATCTGTATTATAGTTTCCCCTCAGTAAGCTTTCTCTGATTTCTTGAAGAGACCTAAGGCATTCTTTGTGCTCAAGTACATATTGATTGGATAACATATTATTTCAAAGTAGGTTTAGACTTCAGTAGATGTATACATTCTTTTCTTCCTTGCCTGAAATTTTAGAAAAAGTCAGGGTTGCCTTATCTATAGTTCTTCCTGTGTAAGCTGGATCATCAACAGGATTGCGTTATAATTCTTTCACTGTTGCTAGCTTCAGACACATTGTTCCTGATAGGCTCTGCAAGGAGTAGAGAAGGCATGTGTGGAGGGGGTTTGTACCTTGATAGTGGAGGCTATATTTTAAGACTTAAACTATATAGTGCTGCTGGGAAGGACTCTTTGAAATTTTGGAAACAGGTTGTCATGTGTTTTGATTATTGAGTGAAATGGATCAACTGTTTGATTTGGCATAGTAGCTTCAATTCTGTATTTAGTTTGGAGAATGCTAAATAGAAAATATACTGTATATCACCGTAATTTAATCTATTTAGATAAATGCATTTTTAAAGGCATCTTTCCTGAATACAATCCTCACTTAAATGTTCCATCTCCCCCTCTACCATGGTATAACAGATTAGGAAAGGTTCAGTTGTTATGACAAAGTGTTACAGTCTTATACAGGTAGGTATTAAAATATATGTGTGTGGATTTTCTTTCTTTTTTTTTAGTTTTGTTAGTGATATAAATCACCTGAGTAAATAAAAATCAGTCTCCGGGATTAGAATTGTGTAACTGTTCAATAAAACCTGAGACATGGGAAGGAAATTATTTAAAGGAGATTTGTTGGTCTTCAAAATCAGCAATGGTTAGTTTCAGTAGTGATTGTCTGGAAAAATCTACATTTTATATTGTTTCCATAAGTGATTTAGCAAAAAACAACAACAAACCCCATTGATTTAGAGCAGGAGTGTCAAACTCGATTTCATTTTGGGGCCACATCAGGTATGTGTTTGACCTTGGGGGGCCAGGCGGGTATGGCCAGGATGGGTGTGGCCAGCTCGATGTCACTTGAGTTGGGGGTGCCTATGGTGGCTTGAGCGCTCTGCCAGTGAAAACAAAGCTCGGGAGGGTCACTCACGGCCCTCCTGAGTTCTGTTTTCATTGGCAGAGGCTCCGTAGGCTGATTCTTTGCTGTTTCCAGGGCAGCCCCGCAGGCCGGATTCAGTCCCCGGGCCTTGAGTTTGACACCCCTGATTTAGAGCATGAATGTTTTTGAGGAAAGACCAGTTGAGCCAAAGTTTTTATGTGCAATTACAGAGAAATTCTCAGGAAACTAATCAGTGACTTTGTATAACTTGCTTTCCTTGATATTGTGATAGAGGAACATCTTTAGACCTAAATGGTGAGGACGCTTAATTATATAATGGAAAACAACCGTGATGAAACATGTTGGTTGCATTTGCACAACTCAACTACAGTAACTGAGTCTATCACCATTCTCAAGTACCAAGACTTAGTGATCAAGTGGCAGGCAACTGATGAAAGCTAAATCTGTCCTTATTAAATACAGAGTAATCATCCAAAGTAGCATTCCAGCTTCCTTTGACAACTTCTCTCATTTCAGAATTCAAACAGTGTTAAAATGCATGGTAGCTTGATCAGGATTAGAGCTAATAAAGGATCATTCAGGGTCAGAGGCAATGGGAATATATTCACTGGAATATCTAAAAACTGAAAATATATCATAAAGATCAAATGCTTGCAGCAGTGACTGCTGTAGACTCTCTATCTCTATGTCTCTTTGTTTCAGAGGCTGGAAAGAAATGTTAACCACTGGTTAATCCTATCTTTTAAAGCTTTGATACTTTGGGTTTTTGGGACAGCATAATCCTAACCCAGAAAGGAACAAGTGATGGGTTTTATATAACCTAAGAGGCATTTAACTGACTTCGTTAAAAAAAATGGATTGTAGCCATACTGTGAATTTCATTAATTATCCAAAGATTCCTAATTCTCTTATACATTTTGCTTGCTATCACTTATGCCAGGAACTGTGTTTTGTAACATTTTAATGCAACCATTTCATTTCATGGTTGTCCTTAGATCTACTTTTTTCAGATTTCTTTGGATCAGTGTGGTCCAGGGATGGGGAATCATTTCTAGCTCCATTTCTAGCTAGCACTTCTAGCTCTGCGATGTTAGAGACCACAATAAGGCAGCAATGAACAACCCTACTGCTGGCAAGTGCCCTTCGTATGCAGGCAGAATATCTCTGCCAATTTAGACATATACTGTCTTGGACTCTCACACAATGCTTGGGATTACATCTTCCATTATCGTCTCATCTGGGAAGGATCATTTTCTTTTCCTAGACTGGAAAAAATATATTTCTCAGCACATGTCAGAATGGGCCCACTGAAGATTCATGGCTTATTCTGAACGGTACCCCCAAGTTGCTATGACCGTACATCCTGTGAAGTCATACATGTAATGTTATTATGACTATGATGCCTCTAGCAGTTCCCAAGCACATCATCCCACCGAAAACTCACTAATTTTCAGTAGTCAAATATCCCAGCATTTTGGGATATTTGGGATATTTTGATTTTGCTGTGGTGCCCTGGGATATCACAGTGTGTGGTTAGGGGACTGCGGGCTTAGAATATTGTTTAAGCAAAGCACTTGTAATCTGTAAATGATACTTTATAGATTAGCCACTAAGCCCTGGCACGACATGTAAACACTAATCCAGCTATTCTGTGTAGACTAGTCAATTCTTCCAGTTAACGAAATCTTGGTTTGGCATGCTCTGTGAGGTCCCCATGGAAGTCATTGTCACGTGGGATTGCTTTGAGGACCAGACTCCCTAGAATGAAGCATTCTGTGGGAGAAGAATTGTGAGGCAGTTCCCAGAAATAAAGGAGATCAGAAAAGATAATCCCTTTTTCTCCTTCAGTGCTATAAGAGGAGGACTGGCTAGGTTCTCACCTCCTACAGAATGGATGGGGCAACTGCAGTTGGCTGTAGATCCTACACTCCCCCCTACCCCTGTCTGCCATCATCATTTATAAATTACTGTAACTAAAAGTGCATGCACTTGGAACAATGATTGGTTCTTCCCCTACTTACCCAAGTTTGCTTAATCTCCCTTCTCTTGTTTATTTTGCATGTTGGTTTCAGTCTTTGCCATAATCTAGGGAAAGACCCTAATGTGATTTTTAAGGGCCATATGCAAATCCTAGACAGTACCCCATAGCTATGCATGTACACCTAGTCAATAGAAAAGTACAGATAGCTGATAATTTATTGAAAATATAATAAGCTGCTGCTAGGATATTTTTCTACAGATATTTGATAAACCCTTTTCCCTACTGCTTTTCTGTGCTTCAGCAGTGAGGATTTGTTTTTGGTTGGAAAGCTTGATGGTCCTCAGGAATCCAGAGTTTAGTAGGAGAAATGGCATGGAATGATTGTGTGCACCATCTGAAGATGATACCATTATATTGGGTATATCCAGTGAACAGCCTGGAACAATCCTGCACTCCGCTGACATTCCTAAAGTGATGTTTACAACAGGAAAGCTTTTATACATACAACTTTGGGTGCATTGATTTTTCACATGAGCCACGTCCTTGCATTGTTAAGGTCCTGGTTGATGTGGAATTCTGTGCGTATGTAGCTGAATAGTCAAAGACTTTCCTGCTGGCATAAATGATGCCATTTATGTGATGCTGGTAGTAGAATGGACTTACCTAGGTCCCTTACATAGTCAATATTTTAGATTTAATTAGAATCAGATAGGAAGAAGTATGGTAAGTAGTGGATGAGTTTCCCTTGGGCTATGGTGAGCAGCCAGAATACCACTTGGAATAGAGAATTTCTGTATGAGCTGTAGCAATCTGGGATACTGATATGTGAATTTGAAAGGCTATTTTAGTTTCCAATGTTGGAGGAGACAATCAGGATAAAATAAGGAATATTTTCAAATGTAAAATGAAAGCAGTTCACTTAAACAAGCGTTCCCAAATCTGGTGGCTGTTATATATGGTGCTGCTACAATTTTTAGGATTCTCTGCTCACATGCACAGACCTCACTCTCCACCCCCAATCTAAATGATTGCAGTTAATCAGCTTTTTAAATTACGGTTTGTGATTACTTCCCATTATTGTATTTTGGGTAGTTAGAAATGTTGTAATATTAATGAAATTAACATGGTCTGGCAAAATAATACCCTAGAAAACTATTTAACTAGTTCTATTGAGCCAGACTGTCTGGGTAGCAAATCACAGGACTATATTTTTTTCTTAGCAACATTGGCAAAATATCTTGAACCTGTTTTGCTGTGCAGAATGTATTTTAAATGCTTCCAATTAATAGATTTATACTGTGATTTTTCCTGAAGAGATATAAAGCAGAGATACAAATAAAACACACTTTAGATTACTGATACTGTGATCCAGATTATTTGGAAAAAAATTTAAATGAAGAAGTAATTTGAAACCACACCCATTAGTTATTTTTGAATATGCAAGCTAGAAAAATGTAACCTTATTTGTAATACGTAGCTGTGTTAACATAAACAAGGCAACATTTAAAAAAAGATACCCCTTTTCCTATTTAAAATAGAATTGTTTTTATCTTTTGCTTCTGATATTCAAGCAAACCTTCTAATTGTTGAGCTTGTTTTCAGCATTTTTGCCCCTTTTGCTATGCTTCTGATATTTCACCTCAATAATTTGACATTAAATTCATTTGTGGTCGCTCTGTTTTTAGTAATTCTAATTCTGTCTCCTTTCATTTAGCGTATGTATAGCCATATTTTATAAAGAAATAGAATGATCATGGGGAATGAATTGGTTGAAGTGGAATGCTGGAAATATATGGTGTGCTCTAATGGTTTGTTTATATATGTATCTGTAGATTACTTGAGTCAATCAGTTCTAAGAAATGTACAGGAATGGTTTTTGAAAATTTACTGAAACACAATTAGCTGTTAAAGCTGTAATTTAAGTTGTGACATTAATACTCAAGAAACATGGTAACAACTGGATTAGTATCTTTTGTGTTCTAGCTTTCCAGTAGATATCAATCAACTAATTTTTTTTACATGGAAGACACATTCTTTTTCAAAATATTGCACCTAGTCTTAATTAGACATAATAGTAGAACTACACAAGCAATTTTATTGTATTTCTCCTTCCTCACCACTTTTGTGAAAAGATCTGAATTATTAACATAATTTTAAAAAGCTGGCACTTTCCAACATAGGCAACAGGTTTTTTCCATAATCTGTATGCTGAGCTTTTAAAGGTTGCTGCAGGTTTGTACCTGCTTACAGAAATTTAAGATTATTGAGTTGATTGTCACTTAAATCTGTCTAGACTTGTTTAGGATTGTAGTAATATTGGCGCTGAACAAACTATTGTCTGTGTCCACTGATTACTTATTAAGACGTTTATCATGATGTGAGGAGGTAGTTATTTATTTAGCTTTTTCATTTTTAAGCAGACCAGGGAAGCATATGAAGTGTAATTTCCCCTAATAGAAGATGACACATGGGGTGGTGTTGGGGTGGCAGGTATCTGTTTTGGTGCAAGTTTATTGCCTCCCTAGTGGGGCCAAGAAACATGCACCAAAACAGATACTGTGAACCAATCAAATGTATTATATATAAATTGGACATCCAGCATTTGCAGGTTGGCACTTCTTTTGCATGGTGGTAGTTCTAATACTTTGAAAATGGCATCTACAAAGACTATGAATTTCTCTGTTTGTTTGGTGTGTCTCTGGCTTTTTCTCAAGAAGCTTAGAATGGCATACAAGCACTCTTTGCGTCATTTTCCCCCATGCCAATAACTACATGATATATATTTTTTGATTAGATATACGCCACTGAGTGTGTATGACCAGGATTATTTATTTTTTAAAACCTTCACATAGTCGCCCAACTTCTAACCAACTCTGGGCGGCTCCCAATCAAAAGTTAAAACAACATATAAAATCATATTAAAACCATAAAACTAAACAGATTAAAATATTAAAAACAACAAAGACCTGGCACCAAATCAAACTTCTAATGTGCAATTATCCAATCTTACCCCAGTGCTTGTGGGAAAAGCCATGTCTTTAAAGCTTTACAGAAGGCTATAGGAGGACGGAGGATGGCCAAACTTTAGGGGGCAGAGTGTTTCAAATGGTTAGGGGCTGGCATGGAAAAGGCATGTTTCTCAGTTCACATCAGATGGTAATACTTAGGGAAGGGACAAGGAGCATGCCCACCACATCTACAAAGTAGGACCAGTACCGCTAGGTATCCTTAAGGGAAAGCAGTCCCATACATAACCCACACTGTGCCATGTACGGCAGGGGTCCCCAACCTTTCGGACCTCAAGGACCACTGAATTCATAATTTTAAATCCCGCAGACCAGTAATATGAATCCAGCAGGCTGCTCGCTGAAGCTCCTGGACTCCCAGTGACAGGATGGAGTCCTCCAGTCACTTAGTTTGGCTGCCTGTTCCTGCAAACTTAAACATTCAGTTTGGGCCCATTTCCCACAGAAAACAAAAGAGCGGATCTCTCATCTCTCTCTTTCTCTCATCTTTCTCTCATCCCACTCTCTACCCCCTCCCTCCCCCCCTC